>JAOTAV010000114.1:0-10814 GCA_026546445.1 Cyclargus thomasi | reverse complement strand
TGATAAGGGTTTACTTTTTTTAGGCAACGGAATAATTTGTGCCCTTTTCCAAAGAGAGGGAAACACACCATTATTAATAGAAAAATTAAAAATGTGCATAAGGATAGGTGCAACTTCATGTATAATTAATGTGATCATCTTTCTGCTAATATTGTCGTCACCAACTGCATTTGACGAAATAGCCATGACATTCTTTTTTATTTCGTCCACAGTAACTCCCTTGAACAGGAATGCGGGATAATCAGGTAAAGGAGCTTTGGAGAGGAACTGTAAAACTGCTTTCTATACGCAAATCACCACCAAAAGTTGTAATATCTTATTCCACATTTCATAATCGACGTTTTGCTAAGAAAATAGCTCCAGTCGTGCAACAAAACAAACCGTTGGTGCGGCGGTATTGGAAAAAAAACATTAGAATATAATGAATTATACATTCAGATCGTCAGGTGCCGACACTCTATTCGCAGTCTATTTTGTAACCTCTGTTTCACCGTCGTTATAGAGGTCATCACATAAATTCAATGTAATAATTCTAGAGACAAATAAATAATGGCTTCTACGTTTCTACGTTACTCAGGGAGATTTAATGATCAATTAAGTTTATTTTATAAAGATTAACGGCAATACTCAGGACCGTTTAGGAAGGCGTTACCTGAATTAAGTATCTGAAAAGTCATTTTAATACTTAGATACTGCGTTATATTTGGGAGTGGCTGACCTAGCAAAAATTAATATCAACATTTTCAGAATAGAAAAATGCATTTCATTTTCACGGGTTTTTTTTTAAATCGATGTCTTAACTGATCAATATTTAAATGCACAAAATACAATTATTGTTATTTCCCCGCACTTAATTCTGATTAACCATAAATTTCATGGATAGTTTTACAGATAAGACTTACGTAATATCATTACATATCTATATATTAATACGTAATTGGAAAAAATTGTATTCCTTTCTACGAAAGACGCGTGGACGTGAAAGCATGAAATTTCATGCTTTTGATTTGATTTGATGATATGGAGGAGGAGCGTGAAAAACAAATATATTTTTTTTAAATATGCTCTTATTTTACATATTTTTAATAAATAAAACGTTACGCACACTACAATATTTTGACATGACACGATTATCATACACGAAATATTCTATCGTTTATGGTTGACGACTTTTTTTAAATAAAATTTAATGGCCTGGTAACGAGACCGTTATGCCAAATTGAAGTACAGACTTCAATTTGACATAACGGTCTCGTTCGGATCGAATTTAGAATTTATTATATTATTTATAGTTAAGTAATTAATATGATCATCACTGAATGCAGCAGTTAGATATTCACCTTTAACGCCTCTCAGTACCGCCGTTGGGTACAGAAGATGGGATAGCTAAAAACTGAAGATGGCCTTGTAGGAGACAAAGGCCCGATACCCTGTACTTAAAGAATAAATCGGGAAACTAGCACTGGTCGACTGATATTAAGCGATTGCTACCACTTATTTCTGGTCGCAGTATTAGGCAAATTAGGCTGCATCTACACCGGAGCTGTGTAATTGACAGAATATGTTTTTAAGAACCAAGAGAATCGCTAAGTTAAGCATAGTGGTTCTACGACATAGCATGCATATTACGGCATGCTAATTTAACATAGCATATTATGGCTTGCTAATTTAACGTAGATTCTAATGGCTTTTCTAAAGTTGCTTTTAAAACTTTGTTATCTAAACATAAATGTGGAAATGCCTTAGTAGTATTAAGATTCTATATATTATTATTCTTTTTTCTAATAAAACACGGTATGTTTTCCTTAAATAATAAAATAAAGGCACATTTATATTTAGTTTATATTTAGTCAGTAACTGACGTCAGTACTGACTCATACTCTTTACACGCAGTCAGTTTACAGTTACACGCAGTTAGTTCGTTAAAACGTTCTGTACTGAATTGGGATACACGATAGCATTGCCAGGTCAGCACTGATTCGGCAGTCGACTACTACATCAGTTACTGCCTCAATGTAAATCTCCCTTAAGAGATGACTATGATGGTAGAGTTAGCTTAATTTAACAAAATTAAAACAATCACACAAAAATCTTCAAAATGCCAAACCCATAATATTCAAACCAACCGAAAAAAAGAAAACAAAAAAAAACACTGAAAAAATTAATTAAACTTCAATGTTGATTCGGTTTTTAATTTTCTTTACATGCTCGTACAATGTCCATTGGATGCAGTCAGTGTACTGCGGCGGGCGACGGAGGGCGGGCAGAGGTCGCGCGGTCGCCGCAAGGACACTGCAGTCGCCCTCGCGCCCTTGCGCCGCCCTGCACCGACACAACCGCCCCCACCCGCTACCTCCCGCCCCCACTCGTACGCTGCATCATAATGACGTCTATAATGTTATTATACTTTGTACTTTATACCACTCCTAAGGTAATATTTTAACAGTCTACACAAACGTGGGTTATGTTTTCTATAATATATTGACACTTTCAAAATATAACATACTCTGTCGCTTTGATTGTATGTGTGTTGCGCCCTGTGGTCAAAATTCGACCATATATATTTAAATCCATCGTGAAGAGAAGCTATAAAAACTATACTCTATTTTCAATTCAATCTCACACTTCCATTTGGCATTAAGGTCTCGTTACCAGGCCATTAAATTTTACTTAAAAAAATCAAACTTCAACCATAGACAAAAAAACAACGGCGCGGCGTTGCGACAGTTGTGTATTAAGTAGGTTAATTTTGTACATTAATTACAGTTGCTGGTTCGGACAGACGTTGTTTGGCCAAGTTTTAGCAAAATTACTTTAATTAAACAGAATTACTGATAATAGATAGAGGTATATATTCTATGCGCTTCAACTACTGAACCTAAGTTAATAAAATTAGAAAAAAATTGACCATAGTAGAGCAATGCTTTGGCATAAATGGGCCAGCTTGACCAAAGAAGTACTAAGGTCTCACAGAAAACCGACGTGAAACATCGGTCGCGCTGTGTCTTATCTATATTACGTTTCGCCGACCGAACTAATTCATTTGAAATTTGGCATAAAGTCCTTGGATAGTACATTGCAATACACTATGCGAGATCTAAATCCAGGATGGGAATCAAATGAAATCCAAGATAGCAGCCGCTAAAAAATGGCAAAAATATAGTTTTTTTGAAATGACAATTTCACAATGTAAAGAAATTTTTTATACTGTAGGAATGGCCGTCCTTAACAGATTGTATTTTGCCAGATGTGGGCGCGTTGCTACTACCATATTTTATTTTGCCAGATGTGGGCGCGTTGCTGCTACCATATTTTATTTATTTATATATACTTAGTACACAGACATGTTACAGTCATTACATGGCACCACAAACATAAGCTCAAATATACATATTATAAACAGTAACCCAAAAAAGTATACATAAAATAATTATAATCTGATGGCACGGCATGACACCGTCAAGGCGAGGACGAAGCAGACACTGTCGTAGCATCTTGACAGGAACAATTTCAAGTCTGTAGGTCATTTGGTTCTAAAGTTATGTTATCGCAAGGTTTCGCATTTTCGACACTTATTTATTATCATCAAAATAGAACTACTACTTTCCATGAACTCAGAGAGCTGAAATTTGGTACAGAGCTAGATTATAATTTTAAGCGATTTTTTTCGAACTAAAATTGGCAAAAACCATTTACTATTTATGTCGACGACTGTTATTGTGATTTTTTTGTTTGGTACCTCTTGAGGTGAGAAGTAGGTGAAGGAAGCGGATCCCTTTGAAAACCAGTTCCATACCATTAGAGATAATCTGAAATCTTTGGGACTTGCACTGACCTCGAAATCATGAAGTTTGTGTCCAGAAATAGTTGAGGTTTAGGCAAATTCTGGAAAGAGACCTATTTAGGAACTAATATTTTCAGTTTATAGATTTTTTAAATTTTTTTTTAGTTTTTTCTTTAAATTCGGTTTAATATTTGTCAAAAATAATGATAATTTTACAGAATTACTTACGACGCTTATATCTGGTTTACACGTATTTAGTTGATAAGTAGGTAACTAACTTTAAGTTATTAACTGCATGTAAACACAAAATTAAGTAGCAAGTAGCAAGTTAAGTCGCTTAAAATTATGTTAAAATTTAGTCAATTACTTATCTACTTAATACGTGTAAGCCAGACATTATTGCCAATGTGAGCATACCGTTAACTTCTACTTACGTCCGAGTCGCTTACACAATAGTTGTGCACAATTATTAACAAATAGATAATCAATTAGGGATAGAGATATGGGGATATACTCGTATTTTGTTACATTTACATTCGTCGATGCTTATTGCTGGTGATAACTTTGAATGCGATACAATTTCTCCAAGTTTTGAAAAGTGGCTCACGATCACGGTAAAAATACTAGTACAATTACGTATCTCAAAAATAAATATTATAGAGCAGCTACGGTTACAGGTTACGGTTACAGCACTTCCCGTGCTAGTTTTTTGAAAACATTTGCCTAACTTGTGATTCCATTTAGTTTCGTAGTGAAGAATTCACATTGAAAAAAGCCGTGAAAACTCTTTTTCGACATTTGTAGGGCAAAATGTTATATCAAGGTCACCGCAGCCATATAAAAGTAGAGTGTCCATATAAATAACAAAAAAGTTGCCTTTTCGGCTTTGCTACTTTCAAATTGGGAATATCATGAGTACCCAAAAAGAATATTACTCTTGGAGTGTCAAATAGTTTTAGGTTTAATTTTCTCCCCTTTAGCGACAGAACAATAACGATCCCATAAAAATTTCCCAATAAAAGTGGAATCTACTCGGAGAATTAATAATTTCAGATTCCTTCGATATTGGAAATGCGTGAGAAGTGAGAGACCATTTATTTCAGCATTTTTTTGAAAGGTAATGCAGTAATTGGTAATGTTGTTTTCAGGCAACCTAAAAACCATATCTCTATGCTCATTATCCCTAATCGATTACCTATTGTTAATAATTGTGCACAACTATTGTGTTAGCGACTCAGACGTAAGCAGAAGTTAACGGTATGCTCACATTGGCAATAAGTTAAAATTTAGTTACCTATTTATTAACTTAATACGTGTAACCCAGACATAAGCGTCAGTGCAAGTCCCAAAGATTTCAGATTATCTGATGATTAAATGGACATGATACCGACTTCTCAGACTAACAGAATGTTTTTGGTGGGATTTCACTTCTTTTTGTTATGTAGACTTTTTGTTATTTTGGCACAGTTTACACATCTTTGAATTATTTTTTTAATGGTATGGAACTGGTTTTCAAAGGGATCCGCTTACTGCACCTACTGTCCACCTCGAGAGGTATCAAACAAAAAAATCACAATAACCGTCGTCAAAATAGTCATAAATGGTTTTTGCCAATTTTAGTTTGAAACAAAAATCGCTTAAAATCAAACTATAGCTCTATACCGAATTTCAGCTCTCTGAGTTCATGGAAAGTAGTAGTTCTATTTAGATGATAATAAATAAGTGTCGAAAATGCGAAACTTTGTGATAGTATAACTTTAGTACCAGACCGGACCGGACCAGAATGACCGACAGACCTTAAATTTTGAATTTCAAGTACGTGTTGTGAGCTTACTGGACGGCAAAAATTTTAGCTTTCGGGTACTATCCAGAGGTTCTTAAATAGAGGGCAGAAAATTCGCCGAAATGGTTCCTGTAAAGATGCTACGACAGTGTCTGCTTCGTCCTCGCCTTGACGGTGTCATGCCGTGCCGTGCCATCAGATTATAATTATTTTATGCAGGTATACTTTTTTGGGTTACTGTTTATAATAATATTTGAGCTTATGTTTGTGGTGCCATGTAATGACTGTAGCTTATGTACTAAATATATATAAATAAATAAAATTTGGTAGTAGCAACGCGCCCACATCTGACAAAATACAATCTGTTAAGCACGGTCATTCCTTACAGTATAAAGAATTTCTTTACATTGTAAAATTGTCATTGTAGATATTTTAACACATACTTTCAATAACGCCTCCTCTTCATAATCGGCGATCACAAATGGTGACATGCGAGCACAATCGAGTAGATGGCATACTCGGCTATGCTCGCCGACCATCACCGATGATCGCCTTTGAGCATTCATTGAAAGAGTCACAATGATCGTAACGATTAACGATCGATGGTCATCGCCGATTATGTTTAAGCCTGACATTTTACTGTAAAATTGACAAAGTGACAAAAAGACAATTCGATTTAAAGACTATAATAGATATTATCTACGTGGTGGACCCTTAACACTTGCAACTAGTTTCTTCTATGATTCACACCTGTATTTATTCCTTCAATAATTTTACAAGTTTTCACACACACACATACACACACACTTTTTATACCGTCAGCAACACAATTTAAATAAATTAGAAATCGTATGCTGGCAATCGTATTATTATTATGATTGCCAGCTCATCGATTCCAAATGTGCTAGCTAATTCCGTAAACGTCGAGAGACTTAAGGACTCTCCTAATACGTTGCTTGTCCTCATTACCGTCGCAATCGTGTTGCCAATAGCGTACTCGACCCAAACTCGGAGTATAGTTTGCACTCATGTGTCAAACATCACACGTCCTCAAATCCGATGTCAACGCCTCCTTAAGCCTTCACGAATTTAACTCACAATGAACGGCGTTACTTTTTGTATGCGGGCGCATAGGTATTGTGCGCGGGCGCGCACAATACGTATTCAGATTTATCGAGGAGCGCTGAATCGACGACCGCCGATCCGACCGCGGCGGCCGGTCGCTCACCCTGCATTATAAATGCATCGTTATATTCTTATAGGGGACAAAGCGAACCCAAATTTTAAACCAGCATAATAATTTAATTCGATCGGCCCGCCCGAGCCGCGATCAATAGCAACATCAAAGGATTTATTGCACATCATGCCAATTTGCAGCGCGCCTGGAAGATTGACCGAAGGTTTTTTATGCCGAGGATTATTTATTAGTTATTACTCTTTACGATCAAAGTACTTATATTAAAGTGGCCATCTTTATTTTTAAGTCCGTTTTTTGGAGACGTGCTTTGCAATTTACAAATAATCGTGCATATTTTTCATCCCGTTAAAATCGGGTTTTGCATTTTCTAGCATATCCGAACCAACGCGTATAAATACTGTATACAATTATTACTGTTTGGTCAATATAATATATGTGACAGCAGTTTGCACGTATATCAACATATTACCGATGAGCGTTCGGATATAAAACGACGCCTATTTTTAATTCCGCTGAGGTGAAAACTAACGGGGTGTCTGTCATACTCTCATACATAAAACATTACAATAGCAATACGGCAGGTGCCAAGTAGGTGGCCTTACCTGACATTGTTTTATGATTCACTCATGTCTCGGACTCCCATTATGTCCTCCATATATGTTACGTAACTTACAAGTACATGTATGTTATGGAACTCCTCGCATTTGAAGTCCAACTTAAACATAACTATAACATTCGAAGTAATAATACTCTTTTACTGTTTGAAACACACGCTGTGATTAGATGTAGGTATTTAGCGACATTAGGAACATTCAAATTGAAAGAAACGATATTATGGAAATTAAGTTGTATTAAAATGGATACGTAAACAATACAATAATACTATACATACGATATTTTCTACCCTAAACAACTATAATGGCTAAATTCTTATTATCGTTCTAATACTTACAAGGACAATTAAATATTATACTGTAATGAATATAATATATACTATACACGTTATTTTATAGTATTTGGATAATTCTATATCTTTAAGGCTTTTCTGTTTAGATTTTAAAAAATTTAATGAAAATATATCAAAACCTGTAAGCTTTGACCAATCTAACTTGAATTTTTCTCAATAAATCTTTAGACTTCTTCGCTAGTTCGGTAACACGTCTCGTAGGTGGTAGAGGATTGATCATTTGTAGATGATCGAGCACCAAGCCAGCATCGTAACTTAGTTCAGCTTCTTCCTCTTTAGTTAGTCTATAATGATCCTTAATACTTTTCAATTTCTTAATCCTCTTTAGTTGTGCGAACAAACCGAGATACAATGACTTAACATGGGTTTGTACGGCGTTCCAAACGTGCTCATATTTCACCCTGATTAAATCACTAACAATTGCATCTCCAGGTATGCGGGATTCAACTTGCGCTACTGAAAGTATTTCTCGGTCACAATCTATACAATATTCTCCGTAATCCTCTATTTGACGACGAAGCTCGATCGATTTGTTGTCCATTTGTGCCCCTAGTTCTTCCAAAGTGAATGTCCCGTTACCTAATTCCTTCAGATCGTGGTTCAGCTTTTCTATTTCATTTTCTATTTTTAAAGCATGAATTAATATCTTACCCGACTTTCCCATAAATCCTTTTTCAATTTTGCGCCGTAAAGCATTCTCTTTCTTCGCTAACTTCTTATCGATTTTATTTATTAATGAATGGGCAAGGGTTTTCATACTTTCAGCCACCACAGTTAGTTTTGCTTCAATGTTATCATATAGATCATGTAGGTTAACGCAAAAACTTCGCCCAAATTTTATTCTCTTTTCCATATGATATTCTGCAAACAAATTAAAATTAGCGATCAAAAAATATTTCAATAGAGTCTCCGGGATCTGCTTTTTATGCAATAGCTTTTCTTATTAAATTATATAATGTAAATGAACCTATCAACACATTCAATAAATATCAAAACGATTATTATGGAATATTCTGCTAGTAAGTATCTTACTGCTTAATAAATACTTACTCAGCTTACTCCTGCAGTTGTGTCTGCATATCTTTTTGAAATCCCTTAACGTCTGTATAGATAGATGGAAGTCCATTACTCGCAGTTTATACTCATTTTCTAGTTGCGGCTTTTCATCAATTTCATCTTGAACCTGTTTCATCAATGGATCCATAGTTGTGTTTCTTAGGTGAGCAAGCTCTTCTAGCGTAAAATTTAAATGTTTAGCCGGATCTTGAACCAAAACTTCAAGTTTGTCGACATGTTTCGAATGGATTTCAGCAACTTCTTTCGCGTGCTCGGTGTAATTTGCCATTATTTCGTCTTTATATGACTGTCTATCGTAAATGTAGTCAATGAAGGTCATTATATCTTCGGCGTCCACCAAGCTCTCGTTTGTTGGACACTCATGATAAACACTGTCTTTACCCAATACTGAAAATTTAAAAAAATATTTTAGTTGGAATCACTGTAATGCATTTGTTTGTCATAGTCAAGTGTAAAAAAATATTATTGCTTAAAAATATTTTACTATATGCTTACCCCATTTTGTTGGTGTTCGTGGTGCATTTCGATTTTCAATTTGATCTTTTTCTGCGCTTAAATTATTGCCTTCATCGTTTTCAGTACTTGAAATACTGTCATCATCAATTTCGTCACTTTCAATATTTTCTTCGTTACTTTCTGCACTCAAACTCTTGCTTTGATCGCTTTCTTCAGTTGAAATGTTGCTTTGATCACTTTCTCCGGTTGAAGGATTACTGTCAGCAAATTCTGCACTCAAATCATTTTCTTTAATGTTTTCTGCACTGAGATTATTGCCCTCATAACTTTCCTTATTTAGTGCCATCGATGTCGTTAAGTGTTGGTTAATAAACACGTACATGACTATTAACAACGAATACAAAAACGTCAGAGACATGGTTAATGTTAATATCGACTATACCGAAATCAAAACTTTAATCAAAACAATTTCGTATCGGAGTACTATTTGAACTATTTCGATGACATTATTGTACTGAGGCTCTCATTAAAACTATCGCTATTTATTGCCCACGAAAAGTGACGGTTATCATAAAACAATAAAGTAATAAGCTTTTCTAATTGTAATAACGTCATAGTCATTGTAATACTTGTAATATAGGTCATGCTTGGCTGTATTTACAACCGCATCAAATGCCTAACAATGTCTCAATTAATGGTTTACCAATGTTTATCTTAAAATTATAAATTTGTTTTTCTGTAGGATTATCTCCACGATTATTAAGAGACATGGCGATAAAAAAATGTAAAAATAATGTATGCTAGGTACATCATACGTAGACATACGAATGTGCAATGAATTATACATTTTTGTTACATTTCAGTGTAATGAACCAACTTAGACTCGTAAACATAAGATAGCCACACTGCAATTAAATTTTTAATGTCTCTCTGTAAATAAACTGAAACATACCGTGCGGTCGTTCACATCTTTTAAACGAAATTACGAGAACTTTAAACTATTTGATAATGTTTAGTTATTAAAGAAAGTACGTGTTTGGAACCACGGACAATTCCAGTAGTATCTTGAGGTGTAAGTAAAAGTTAAATAATAAAGTGCGTTTTATGTTGAAAACCTTTTATGCCCGTAGCTGCCCTAAGAAAGTACCTACCTTTTTAAGACATTAAAATCTTTTAATAATTAAAATATATTGCTTTAACGTAGTCGGTCAAAATTAAGCCAGCCAGTGGCATTTTTCCTGATCAATGACACAGTTGGTTACAATTGCTGTTTCTTCATTTTTTAACCGACTTCCAAAAACGAGGAGGTTATATGTTCGGCTGTGGATATATACGAGGTGTGTTCAAAAAGTATCGCGAATTTTGAATTTTCGCGGGCTACGTATATTCGAATTTCGATTTTTTTGTGGCGTTATGTTGGTACTTATGTCTCTCACGTATGCCGACAAGCTCGGCCATTTTGAATGTTACTGTCACTTAATTGTTGACAGCTGCTTTGCTTGCACGTGTTTTGGATCGTCTTCGATTTCTACCTATTCAAAAAAATGGA
>JAOTAV010000113.1:0-10815 GCA_026546445.1 Cyclargus thomasi | reverse complement strand
TGTATTAAATATATTTCCGTTGTCTGGTACCTGTAACACAAGTCCTTAGGGTACTTAGCACAGGGCCAGATTGACGTAGTGTGAAGCGTCCATAGATATAAAAAAATATATATATTTAAAATGTGCTTACAGAGTTCTTTGTTCTGATACCCCACACGATAATCATCGTCAGGAAATTTCATTCTTTTTTGTTCCTCGCAAGAAAAAGAAAAAAAGAGTCGTGAAGAGTACCAAGTGCGTTGCCGGTCTTTATGAGGGAATAGGGATAGGGGGATTAGAGAAGTTGGGCCACCGGTAAACTCACTCACTGAATGAAAACACAGCACAATGCCGTTTCACGCCAGTTTTCTGTGAGGCCGTGGTATAATGAGCATCCGCATTATGTACTTGAGGTCGGAAAATGTCTCATTGGTGCCTACACCGGAGTTCAAACCTGCATTCTCTCGAGTGCGAACCAAAGGTCTACTACGCTGGCTACGGACGCTCTGAATTTCTTTCCTATGCCAAAAATAAAGTCAAATTCTTTGCTAGGGCGCAAAGGAAGGATAAACAAATATACTCTTTTTTATATTAGTAAATATGGACAAACATCATAATCCACGCTTGTAATTAACATATTATTAGTATGTCTGTGTTGTTTGCTGTGAAAAAGTAACACTAGACGGTTAATACGATATTTTTCCCTTGATTATGATAAAGTGAAATTTTATTCTTTAATTATAATTATGTAAAAGTTTCCACATACAAAATGAATTCGAGTTATTTTTAATTATGCAAATCCCGAGAATGTTTCTACGTGTATTTTTACTTGAAACTATTTCCATCATACAATTCCAAATTTGAAATTCAGATTTGCTAGATTTTCAAATTTTCATATGAAATACGAAAGAAATTTCCGACCATTGAAATAAATTTGTGAATTTTATTTCTAGCAAACAAGTCAAGACATCGAGAAAAATATCTCAGATACCAAACATACGATAGCTAAAAATTTGGCATACGAAAATCCATATATAAAAAGAAAAGAATAAGTCAGGTTTTTCTTCTGGCGATATAACTCCAGAAAGTGCTAACTGATTTCGACGGTTTTGCATTCGTTGGAAAGGTCTTGCGCTCCGTGAGGTTTATAGCAAAGAAAATTGAGGAAAAATTTCAAGAGAAAGGCAATAAAACAGGGAAAATCATTACTCACATACAGCCCCATCTCTTGTACATAGTATGCACTACTACGGCGATTGACTCTGCTCAATTAATTTCATATAATACTAGAGTTAAAAATTCTCAACCGACCTCCAAAAACTAGGAGGTTATATGTTCGGCTGTGGATATATTTTTTTATGTATGTTTAACCATAGCTCCGCCGTTTGTGAGCCGATTTTCAAAATTTTTTCTTTGTTGTATAGGGTATTGTTCCGAACAGGTCCCATATTCACCATGATGGTGGCTGATGATGGAAACCATGAGTAATCGAGGAAATTCCTCAAAATGTGTATGAAAACATATGGTGAGTTTGGTTTCGCTAGAAGCGTCCCAAGTATATGTTACCAAAAAGTAAGATTTGGTACCAAGGTATACCATGGGCTCGAAGGTACTGAGAGAACTCGTTAATCCTTACAGATACGATTTTGGGGTTTTCGGCATTATTTTAAGAAAAAAGCATATACTACTACACCATAATTATATTCATAATCATCATCATCACAAAAAGGGTGACCTGATGATGGGATCCCTTAGTAATCGAGAGACCACCTCGAAATTTGTATGGAAACATATAGTGATTTTGGTTTTGATAGAAGCGTCCTACGTATATTTTACCAAAAAGTATGATTTGGTACCAAGGTACTGAGAGAGTATACCATGGTTCCGAAGGTACTGTGAGAACTCATGATTCCTTACAGATACGACTTTGGGGGTTTCGGCGTTATTTTAAGAACTGAAAGCATATGTTACTACACCATAAATTATATTCATAATCATCATCATCACAAAAGTGGTGAACTGATGATGGGATCCTTGAGAGTCAAAAATCTGTGATCTATCGGATAAAGATTAACATTTTTATTTCTCATAAGAACTTACAAAAATTCACTTAGATGAGAAAAACAAACATAATACATATTTAACGATTACTCTAAGCGTACTGCATGTACGGGCTTATCTACAATAATATTAAACTACTAACAACTCACAAGTCACAACACAGACACTTCACAATAATTAATTACTCAACAATACAGCTTTCAATTGAGGGTACTTAGATAAAACTACAGAACGAAAGATGTCATTGATTACGAACGATAATACATACTTAGTGTGCTCTCTTGTCATAAATCAACTTCTTCGATAGTACAAACCTGCTACCAAAAGCTAGTTGTAGTTAGTAGTAGTTGATACAAATAGAAAACTGTCAAGGTCAACACGGCCGTCTAGATTTTCCTCCATCTGCATGTCATCTGACTCATTTCCTGCTTGTTAAGGCTTTGTTACATTAGTCAGATTTCCAGCCAAAAATTTCCCAGATACACAAGGCCGCTTTTCCAAGCTAGCACAGCAAGTTAGTGTCAGTGAGCTGTCAAGCTAATATAGATGTCTTCGCATAGACAAAACTTGCTCATTTCTAAGCTAGTAATTATTAATATAAGTCTTTAGAAATAAAGTATTCATAAGAGGTTAATTAAATTATGATTATTCTGTTGAAGCAAATAAATTTTAACTTTTAAATAATTACGATAGGTCTGCGTATTATAATCATAATTATTAAGAAACATATGTTTTATTTGGATATAAAATGCGTAATTAGTAATTATAAGGCCGATTAAAAAATCAAACATACTGGTTAATTTTTTTTAAACTTAGCACACCATGATAATATTAAATTGATCTTAATGATAATATCGTATTGCTTTCCCTTCTTATATTTTATCCGTATTCTAGTGTGCAAAGAAAAATCTGTTTCCCCAATTTTCCCTTTTGTTTGTTATCTATGACTAAAAAAGTAAACTCTGTAAGAATTGAATACCGGACGAGTGTGATCGTGGCTTAACAGTGTCACTTTGCACCTTGACTCACTCAAATCATTATTTAATTATAATGATGAGTCGATATGAAATGAGAATAAAATTGTAAAAGTATCATTCATATTAAAGATATGTCCATCTTTGTTTTTCTGCATTTCTATCATTACTTAATAATAAAAACCTGAAGTGTTTGTTTGAACGCGCTAATCTGCTGGCCAATAAAAAAGTATTTTGTGTTGGTTGGACTATTTATTGAGGAAGGCTATTTAACATTACGGTACGACCAGACTAGACATTTACAAAAATGTTGTAATAAAAACGAAATCATTTGAATTTTTTTTTTTAGAAAAATTACAACAGCTTATTAAATATATTTGTCGCAATATTTTAACGTCGGCAATACAAACTCGAACACGCCGGTAACAAAAAAATTTAATGGTAAGTATTTTTTTCTCATGTAAAAAATACAAGATTTTATAGTATTACATGTAAACTTCTCTTCAAGATGAATCAAATGAACCCAAACTTTATGGGGTAACGACGTTTAGTTACTGAGTTCCTTTGACGACCTTCCAGCTCCAAGCTCAATGTCATGATAATATTGCATTGTACGTATAATGAAGAAGGGGGAAAAACATAGGTTACTTTTGGTGTTGGAAAAAGATTATGTTTCTAAAGGAGTTTGCATGATTTTTTGTACGAGATTTTTAAATTCCACTCAAACGAAGCCAAGGGCAAAAGCTAGTGCATAACGTAAAAGATGTTTAAGATAATAATTACTACCGTAGGAAAATTTACCTGTACAAAATGCGCGGTTACCAGATAACGTCATACTACATAGTACGTTCAGAAACGTTGAAACGAAGCAAGATTGTTGATGTAAGTTGGTCGCGTTATATCAAACCCGACCGACAGATCACTCTGACTTGACATATTCCGACCTAATGACGTACGCCGGTCCGTTTCGATTCCTTCGAGGATACATATACAATATGAAAACTTTAGTTCCGGACGTTTTGTATTACGTATCAGTTATCAAGATCACTATGTAATGTAATAATTCCGTGTATGTTATATTCTTTTTATAATTTTATGATATGATATACTATGGAGTACAGTCACAACTCACAAGAATTATGCAGTAAATTCCTAATAAAAAATGATAAATAGATGTCTTCGCGACTGACCAAAAACGTCAGCTATTTAAAACACGCCTTATTTTCATTTGTTTCATTAAAAAATATATAAAAATATACTTTTTTATGATATTTAAGGGGCAAGCGAGTAGACGAGTTACCTGATGGAAAGCAAATGCTGTCGCGGATGACACTCGTGACATTCGAAGAGGCGCAAGTGCTTTGCCGTCCCTTATAAGGAAATAGGGAATGGGAATAGGGATAGGGGATTAGGGAAGTTTGGCCACCGGTAAACTCACTCACTGAACGAAACACAGCACAGCGCCGTTTCACGCCAGTTTTTTGTGAGGCCATGGTATTACTCCGGTCGAGCCGACCCGTTCGTGCCGAAGCATGACTCTTCCACGGTAAACGTATTAACCATTCTATAATTGAGCTTTATTTATATATTTAGTTTAAAATGACGAATGTACACTGCCTGGTAGAGGCTGCTTCCAGCAGTGAGGCCGCCATTTCGGACATTTATTTATTTTTATTTAATATATTATTTTTTTTATTCTTTTGCAATTGTGACTTTTTTGTTCGAATAAAGAGTTTTTTATTTTATTTATTTTACACCGTACATTATTATTTTCCACTTATTAACTTTCATTAAGGCTGGCAGCAGTTATTGATTCATTATCACTAATTGGTCGATAAAATCTAGGCTTTTTGTATTGGTAACACGTTTTATATAATATAGTTTAAATACTTTAATTATTTTTACAAGTATTGAATTGTTTTGACTGGATAATAATAGTAATAGGAGTGAATTTCGCAGTGGGAGCCATGATGTTGTTTCACGCCGATTTTCTGTAAGACTGTGTTTTCTTCAGTCGAGCCGGCCCATTCGCGCCGAAGCATAGCTCTCCCACGTCAAAAACTACATCTCGATGACGTCTCATAATTTCGGTTTCGTAGTTTCAAGGTTAGAAATGCCCTTTAAGTGTTGTCGATACATAAGTGTACAGACAAAGTGACCATTATGTGTGATAAAAATAGGACATCGTCAAAAATTTCGGTGACATTGTGCATTTTTAGTAATATTGTGAACGATTGATTCATCAGAACCAAAGGAACCGAACGCAGCGAAGAAAACTAATTTTAGAATTGTATAAATGAAATATCTTCACGACATAATTCATGTTCTGCATTCAAAGCAGAGCATGAATTATGACGTCATAGCACACCTCGGATCACTCTTTCTAAGTCGCTTCTTTTAAAGCTTATAAATTTGTTATTTTAAATCCAATCAAAAATTAATTAGACTTCATAATTTTTTAATTCTGAGCGCCGAGAGTGAGTTTTTTTTCTCACATTCGACAGTGAACGCGTTTCGCGTTTACTATGATTTTATATGGGATTTGTACAGCGCCACCTAGCCATGCTCACGGTGATATGTACAAAATCTTAGTAAGCGTGAAACGCGTTCACGGTCGAAAATCAAAATAAAACCAGCACTAGACACTCAGATACTATTATTTTAGTAATTAAAAAAGTCATGATCATTTTTAATTCTGTGACCCGTTGTCTATGACGACATCGGGACAGTCTTGTTTAAATCTGGACGTGTGGCCACTAGCTATCGACCATAAATAATAATGATATAGTCAACACTTATCTCGATATTAAAAATCACGAACCAACTTCCGTGAGAACAAAAGCTCGCTACAATATAATACCTCCCACATGTATTTCAGTCCCTATGGCCGTTTTCAATGAAACCAGGCCAGGGAAATTGATTGCTTTAAATTACTTAATAATTTATTACAATTCCACATCTCATACTATTAATAAAGAGGAAAGATATGTTAGTTAGTTACGAATAAACCCAAAAATACTGATTCGAATTTCAAAATTCTTTAACTGTTATATTGCTAAATTATAACAGAGTTTAATAATATCATATATAATATCTGCATTTTCCTAAAAAAACTTGGAAAAACATTTCATCACTGTGAGAATTTCACCCGCGTAAAAATCGGTCTAGTCGTTATGACAGAGTCCAAACGACTAGAGTGATTTTCATGAAATTTTTGTACGTGTTCTTGGGGACTTGAGAATAGTTTAGAATTCAGATTCACGAACCGAGACCAACGAACGTCTGTAGTGCTCGATAGTTATAAATAAAAACGACGGCCGGACTATTAAAAGTTCTAGATTCTATTAAACCTAGTCCAGTTGAATTTCTCATAAATACCGTGTGATAAGATCTGCAAAAAGCAATTATTAATACCGAGAAAACCGATGTATTTTATCTGAGAAGTAATTAATATACATGTTATTATGTTTTATTACCGGCTAGAAATCGTTGAACATTAGAATACAATATCCTGATCATTATTGTTATAGCCGAAGTGTGCAAAGAATCAAATAAGTCAATTTCTAGATAATATTTCCCGCAGATTTTCTTTTTTTTTTTAAACATTATTTAAACACATACTTTTATCCCTATTCCATTTCTTTCTACCCTTTCATTTCCCTCGTAAAAGCCCGACAACTGTCCTGCAATTCTTCTGATGTTGGAAGTGTCCGTGGATGAAGGCAGTTTTCAATAAGTGATCCATTTGCTCGTTGATATAAAATTAAGGATTTCCTGAAAAGTCATGATTGGGTGTTTTTCGATGTCTAAATAATTTTATAAATGTATTACATTTACTTTATTTTGATGTTTGCCCGTTAATCACGCCAAAGCTGTACAGCTAGGCTTTTCATGCTCGATAGGAGTGATACCACGGTCTCACGGAAAACTGGCGTGAAACGGCATAGTGCCGTTTCGTTCAGTGAATGAATTTACTGGTAGCCTAAATTCCCTTATCCCCTATCCCTATTCCACTTCTCTATTCCCTGGCAACGTACTTGCGACTCCTGCTCGCTTGCCCCCTACATATCATAAAAATATTTTTATTCTGATTGCATGGTCCCTTGAGACACATCTAAATTTATACGGGCAAAGCCGTATCGGATAACTTTAATAGTCTATATAGAACATGACTGGTTTCTAATAATTCATAATTATGCTTTTCCATAGTACACGGGTAAACGTTGATATTATTGCTAACACTACCACTACTATAGGGGTCATTCATAAATTACGTCACACGTAAAGCAGAGGTGGGTCACCGAAGTGGAACTTGGGGTGACAAGGATTGGGGGTTTAATTTTTTATGACATCACGTTTCTTTCATCTCGAAACTTGAAACAATGAAACAATTTCAATCTCGATCGTGTAGAGGGCAAACTCGGCACTGTTTGCCGATCATCGTCTATGATCGCCATCACTAACTCGTTGATAAAGTAGTCGTTGACGTGGAAAGGCCACGCTTCGGCACGAAAGGGCCGGCTCGACCTGAGTGATACCTCCTCACAGAATACTGGCGTGAAACGGCGTCGTGCTATGTTTCGTTCAGTAAGTGAATTTACCGGTGGCCCAAATTCCCTGATTCCCCCTATCCCTATTCCCTCATAGAGGCCATCAACGCACTTGCGACTCTTCGGATATCACGAGTGTCCATGGGCGACGGCAGTTGCTTTCCATCATGTAACCCGACTGCTCGTCTGACCCCTAAATATCATAAAAAAGTACCACGAACGATTGTATGGATGCTTGGACAATGATCGCGGAGAACATAAACTTCAAACTTTATTTGCAATCAAGTAAATATTACGTCAATTTACATCGAAAAATACAACTTAAGCCTTTTTAAGGCGTTTGCAAAAAACATTTCCCAAACGGTCATCGCAGTCGTGTAAATGTATGCCGCAGTAAATGTAAAATTTGTTACGACCAATTACGCTGGTGGGGAGTGGTCTAAGAATCGTGATATTTATGTGACGTACTTCATGGAAGGTCCATAACTATTGATTACACTGGAAGTACTCAGCAAACACATTTTTCCTTGTACGCAATCAGATACCTATATGATTTGGTCGGGTAATATAACACATGTATACTTCTATACTAATAATAAAGGTGAACAGTTTGTTTGTTTGTTTGTGTGCTTGAACGCGCTAATCTCAGGAACTACTGGCCGGTAATCGAGAAATTCTTTTTTTGTTGGTTAGTATACTTATCGAGGGTATGTAACAGTACGCTACGACAACTAAGAAACGAATAGTAATCATAATATGTTGTAAAAAGGGGATAATTTATAAAGTTTCACGAAGTCGCGGGCAACGACTAGTTGAATTTTTTAACCGACTTCCAAAAACGAGCAGGTTCTGTGTTCGGTTGTGGATATATATATATTTTTAATTTTTGTTTCTACAATTCTCTGTCTTTAAAACTTCCCCACACAGGCGCGATACTATCGTTCGATAATATCGCATTCGTTGTTTGACAACTTCCATTGCGGCTATATTATCGCAGCAGTGTGTAACTCTATCGTTGTCCTAATACTAACCCCTCTTATTTATAAAAAAAATATTTAAGCAATGTTTAACTAATCAACATTCTGTGCGTGCGACGTTCTCAATATTCTAGAAAGGGATAGCAAACCTTTATTACTAAAACTATTTTTTAACATTTTTATGAATAGGGGGCTGTCCATTAATCGCGTGATGTTTTCGTGCATTTTTTGTCCCCCTTCTCCCTTGGTGATGAATGGTGATATTTATGACTACTCCCCTCCCCCCTCCTGTATCACGTGTATTTTTTTTTTATGTTTTCGATGATCACTCGGCCGTTTGTGAATTGTGGAACGATTTAAAAAAATATATATTTATATATAATTGGTAAGACCAGGTATAATTTTTGTGCACAATAAAGTATATTTGTTGTTGTTGTTGTTGTAAGACCGCATTTCCGGTTTATGATCCTGAAAAAATAAATACACGTGATATTTAACTAAAACCCTGTGATGTTTCGTGATTTTTTATCGACCCTTGACCCCCTTTCGAAGCTTACGTGATTAATAGACGGTCCCTAAGGGGGTTAATGCACTGAAAACAGATTTTGCAATAAATGCGTAACAACGCATATATTTTAGGGGGCAAGCGAGCAGACGGGCTACCTGATGGAAAGCAACTGCCGTCGCCCATGGACACTCGTAACATCCTAAAAGTCGCAGGCGCATTGCCGGCCCTTCTAAAGGAATCGGAATGGGAATAGGGATAGGAGATTAGGGAAGTTGGACCAACGGTAAACTCACTCACTGAACGAAACACAACACAACGCCGTTGAGCTTCCGCCATGATGATCCGTCGTGTGTGGAAGACTTTAATACTGTTATAGTTAAAGGCTTGAGCTATCCAATGTTTCTACTGCCGGCTTGGCAGTTAATAAAAGATAGCCACATAGATAACAATCGCTTATACCATCAGCCTTGGTACGACCACGCTAAATGCAAAAATAACTTCTGTAATATAATAGGCAGTAAAACGCTTATCTCCTGAGAGAATTTATCTTTATGTATAAAAAACATATTTCCTCATAAACCTGATACCTCATTTAGTTTCTTTTTTTTGTTATAGATTGTTCTCAAACATCAAAATCTCCACATACCTGCCTACCTACAACGGTTAATTAATTAAAAATTATTAGAAAAGGACAGATATTACTATGACATTATGAGATCTCTGATGGTCTGAAGAAAAAGCCTTTTAGAACCCTTTAATATGATCCACCGACAGTAAGCAACTTTTTACAATTCATATTTTAAGCGGGTCAACCGATTTTCTATGCATATAATAAAACTGTAAAATAAGCGTGTCTGTACAATTAATATTTTTACAAACTAATCAATGTCGGGAGCTTAGGAATAGTAATAGAACACAAATCGACAAAAAAAGTTGTCTGTTTGTCTGTTTATTTGTCTGTACTCGCTAATCACCGGAACTACTAAACGGATACGAATAAATCTTTTTTTATTTATTAGCGATTAAGGCACGCATAGGATACTTTTTATCCAATGAAAATGTATGGCTCCCGCGTGATATACAAATTTTCACGCAGCAAAGTTGCAGGCTTCAACTAGTCATAAATTAAATATTAGTAAAGAAAATTCGTCTGTAATAAAAAACTAAATTATAATCGCTTCGTTCTTTCGGGAGCTATGATACCATATGCACACATACACATATACACACACTGATTCAAACACGTGTAACGTATAACACCACTCTTATCAATTCTCATAGGGAATAAAGTCTCCACACAGGCACGTTATAGCGATGCGTTAATATCGCACGTGTCTTTGCGATATCAGTTTTCAGCATGCTTTGTATTGGGATGACAATAGAGTTACTTACACTCTGCTGTGATAATAACGCCGCAATGGAAGTTGTTAAACAACGCATGCGATATTAACGAACGATAATAACGCGCCTGTGAGGACAAACTGCCTCCACTGCACGCCGTCACCGCCAACGAGATTATTTGAGTAAAAATCAAAATTTTATTCAAAATCAGTACTTAAAGTACACTTTCTGAACGTCGAGACTACGGTGCCCACCACCGGTACGGGAACTAACCCGGCGAGAAGAACAGGCGTAAGAAACTCGCACGGGTCCACCTTTTACCTAAAACATGGAAAATAACATAAACAGTAATTGTTTTAAATACATAAGTAATTGTAAGTCAATGTAAATATTACAATCTATTGTAACTTATTTATAAAATAATT
>JAOTAV010000111.1:0-10817 GCA_026546445.1 Cyclargus thomasi | reverse complement strand
GCTTTCCAAAATTCTAAATATTAAATTTGACGACCGATCGTGGACTCAGGCAACACTTCCGGTAAGGTTCGGTGGCCGGGGAATACGAAAAATATAAGACACAGCATTACCGGCGTTCTTGTTCTCAGTCCACGCAAACCGGGCTGTAGTGGCTAAAATTTTAGAAAACTCATCATGCATGCATCACACTTAATATAGCTATACTGGAGCCCTCCGGTTTGGCACGCGGCAATGGCAAGAGATCTGATGGCATGACCCTGGTCCCCTGGAGCATGGGACGGGCTCTTGTGTGGGATGCTACTTGTATCGATACACTGGCTCCGTCCCAAATACAGGGTACCTCGAGCTGTGCGGGCGCAGCTGCAAACCAAGCAGAGAACCTCAAGCGGCGCAAGTACGATAATCTAAGCGGAGATCTTATATTTGAACCGTTTGGGGTTGAAACCCTAGGCTCGTGGGGTCCGGGGGTGCATAAGCTTTTTGGAGAAATTTCCAAAAAGCTTATGGAAGCCACCCGTGACCCCAGAGTCAGGAGCTACCTGGCAAAACGGATAGCGATCGCCGTCCAACGAGGCAATGCTAATAGCATTGTAGTTTGCTGGGTACTCTGCCAGAGGGGACGACCTGGGAAAGTTTTTCTTTTTATAACTTTATTTTTTAAGCCTGTATATTGTTAGTATTTATTTTAGTTTTTTAATTTTTAGTTTACCTATGATGATACATATTAATTAAAGTGTAGCTACATTATAATAAATTAAATTATCAACTGAGCTAAACATTACAAAATAAAGTTACAGCGTTTTCACAAAAAAAAAAAAATTAAATTAACGATGTTAGTCACCCACCCTATATCTGAATTTTTCATTGCATTTGCCACTGAATTTTTCATTGCATTTGCCTACTGGTCTGAGAATCGGTTGTTATTTTTCATACCTAAGTTATGTTTAGTAGAGTATTATTTTCTACTTAACTAATTTTTAGACCAGTAGAGAAGATTTGTAACGAATTACATAATAATAAAAGTTACTATGTACGTGATATTATATATTTTTAATAGTTTTAATATATATTTTCTTGAATACAATTATATTTAATAAAGTAAATTAATTTAAAAATAAAAAAATAACTAGTATTTTATTTATCGACTGTGATCTGTGGATCTTGTACATCCTATAGGGATCTGTCTTAAGATGCATTGTCACCACTCTAATTTTCGCCATCATCATTATTATTTTATTCATCAATTGTATCTTGTGTATCTTGTTCATCATTGAGGTTATCACCGAATTATTCATCATCGCTAGTATTATCATCTTCACTATCGTTATATTCATCAGTTGTATTCTGTGGATCTTGTTCATCATTATCTTCATACGATTCGTTATCAAGCAATGTCTTTGTTATCCAAGCTAAATAGGTGTGAACCTGAAATTGGTTATCAATTAATAAGTGTTACTTTTTTCTAATATTATTATGTTTCTGTAATAAAACTTTGATTTTATTCTGTAATAAAACTTAAATTATTTTCTTCGGGGTATTGCATATGCCACTACCCTCTGCCGGACATCCTCAAAGTCAAATATTAAAGTTCAAAGATGGCCAGTAGAAAGCATTTTTTGTAATTCGAAGATTTTTGCGGCAAAAAGCAGCAATGACATGTCAAAAGCAGTCATTTTGACATTTATCCAAAATATCCAAACTGTGAATATGCTAATAAAAAAGGCAAAATTTGCCCTAATTATAAGAAAGATGATCCAGTAAGGGTAGATTTACAAGTTTTTTTTGATTAGGAAAAGCTACTATTTGTGTTATCAAATTCATATTATGACATACATATATATGTATGTGTCTGTTGCCCGCGACTCCATCCGCGTGGTAACTTTTCTTTTGAAATTTTTCCTGAAGTCTTTACAACAAACCTCGCGGAGCCCGAGACTTTTCCAACGAATGGAGAAATCGGTTCATGCGTTCTGGAGTTATATCGTCAGGAAGGTAAACCCGAATTATTTTTATATAATAGATTATAAAAACAGCAAAAAAAAAATATTTCCTTTTTGGCACACAAAATGAATTGGGTAAACATTTGTGATGTGTAAGATAATGATATGATATAATATAATATCTTACACTTGTATCCTCGTCTGAATCAGATCCAGACCCTACGGTTTCAACCACGCTGCCCTCTTTTGAATCAACCAAAGCTTCTTCAGAATCACCCTGGAAAGACAAAAAGTGCTTGTAAAAAAAATTTGGCGTAAAAAGTACGCATACTCGAAAACGAAAATTTCTTATGAAGTTCGCTAATATCCTGGATTGGTATGATTTGAAATTAATTATAATTCGAACTAAATATTATTTATTAACGAGCAAACCCCTCTTCCGGGTCCAGAGTTGACACAGATTATGGTGTCTAAGTGTTCCGCTGGAACAACGTACTTTGGGCATCGGGCTACCTTCACTATCTGTTCCAAAAGGTGGTTCGAAAACGGCCCATCCTCGCTCTAATAAAAATTGCTTTATCAAATTGCAATAGTCATTGTTACCACGTACAATCGAGGCCCACCGCAAGACATCCACAGCCTGAACATTATCACTAAACTGTATTATCTTATCAGTGATCATAATCGCAAATTCGATTTCATTGGAGTCGCTTGCAATGGAGTCGTCTTCGAAAAAATCCTCGAGAGACACTATCTTCTTGATATTGTAGGACTGGCCACCGGAGTATAGTTGGTCGGCTCCGACGACCACTCGTAGTTGCTTCGGGTTCAGCCTAAATATTTTTTTAATTTTTAGAAAGGTGTCGCTTTTGAGAGGTCATTGTTGTAAATAAAAGTTTCGGTGTTGTTTTAGAGGAGCTCCACACTAAGCGGATTTGGTACGGAGTGAAGTGAGTCAGCAGATGACATTGACAATTGCTCCAGGCAAACTGCTATCAATGTCAATCGTTAACACACTCCGTACCATCCATTAAAATCTATTTAGTGTGGATGGGCTCTTAGGAATGATAATAGAATGTCATATTGTTTCTACAAAATTGAATGTAAGAATAATTACCCTTCAAGGCACTCTGCAGCGGTTAGTATTGCTTCATCTGTGACGATGATTCCACCGCATCTAAACTTTTCACCCTCGTCGGTATTGACGAATATTGCCGCCCTAGTGTTATAGGGCACCTCCATACCGTCTCGCATACGCTTAGTACGTATATCCTTAGACACTGGAATAACAACAATGGGTTACCAACTATCGTGAGTACCTCCATGATGGATAGAATAACATATATATATGTTATTCTAAAATAAAAAAATAGGGAATGCTTAAAACGTCTACTAAGAGTCTTGTTGAAGTGTGCTGAGAGCCTTGTTGAAGTGTGCTGAGAGCCTTATTTAAGTGTGCTAAGAGCCTTGTTGTAGTGTGCTAATAGCCTTATTTAAGTGTGCTAAGAGCCTTGTTGAAGTGTGCCAAGAGCCTTATTTGAGTGTGCAAATAACCTTGTTGAAGTGTGCTAAGAGCCTTGTTGAAGTGTGCTTAGTGCCTTGTTGTAGTGTTCTAATAGCCTTATTCAGGTGTGCTAAGAGCCTTGTTGAAGTGTGCTAAGAGTCTTGTTGAAGTGTGCTATGAGCCTTGTTAAAGTGTGCTAAGAGCCTTGTTGAAGTGTGCTAAGAGCCTTGTTGAAGTGTGCTAAGAGCCTTGCTGTAGAGAGACGGAACGACATCGTAGTCTAAGTAATAGGGTCCCGTTTTTACCCTTTACCTAATATAAGACCTTGTTACGACTACGGTTTAAGAATCTGAAGTGTTAAGTTTGGGGTGTTCTGTTTCTGGTAAGCAACCGTCAATAGCCCCCGGCAATGGGGAACAGGTTTTTTTAAGTTATTAGATACACACATCGCGCTATACGATTACAATAGATGACGACGGGTACCATAGATCTTTGTTAATAAAATTATTTTTTATTAATAAAAATGTATGTTAAAAGTTTAATAAAAAAATAAAAGTTTTCCGAGGTTAAAGGTATTTCCATTTAGTTTTACTAAATTTTTTTCAGGGAAACCTATTAAGCGATTTAGGCGTGACGAGTTATCCAACAGACTGCCCTTCTTTCGCGTTTATATTAGAATGTATCTTTATGGAACTATGAATTTTACTCACCCAACATTGGTGTGAACGCTAACAAACTCACTAGTAACTTAAACATTTTGACTGAACTGACTTGGATATTGAAAATTCCTTATTTATACGTTTTCTGTGTACTCGGAAAACCCTGTTAAAATATGTTTATTGTCCCATTAGAAAACGTATGTCACTTTTATTTTATTTATTTCGAAAAATCGCAATCACTTTGTCATTCAGAATCGTAGGAATCGACCACATGTACACGCATTTATTGCGAGAACGCTCACATGCATTATGATGTGTCTGAACGAGGCCTAATTTCTAAGAGCTTCTTGAAGTTCAATTCTTGTACAAAGCGAATATAAAAGAATTATGAAAGTTATAATAATCAAAAACTTTTACCAAAACAAACAAGTTTTTTGTTAACTAATTATCAAACAGTTTAGGAGAATTCTTGTTACTGAAGTTAAGCTTAGATTTAAGTTATTTTATCCTAGCTTAGTTTTTACTTTTAAACCTCTGCTGGACCATCATAACAATTTATTTAATTAATTTCTGCGATTGATCTTGCGTTACATTTTCGGCAGGTGTGGTAAGAACCTAAGATATTCTTAAGTATTTACCAACGACATTTATACAAGGTATATTATCAATGATATAATAAACTACGAATCCTCATATGAGTAACCGGTTTGGTGTCCGCAACATTGTTGCGCGAAAATTTGTCATGTTCACATGTGTCAATGTCACGCGGGAACCGTACTTTTTCCCGGGATAAAAAGTATCCTATATGTTGCCTAGGCCTAATAGATATTAAACAAAAAAAGAAATATTCAAATCCGTCCAGTAGTTCCTGAGATTATCGCGTACAAATAGACAAACAGACGGACAACTTTTTGTCGACATGCGTTCTATTTTGGGTCCTTAGCACTCTCACATTATTTTGTACAAATATTGAATGTACTGACACTCCAATTTTACTGTTTTATTATATATATATATATATTAGTTACTCTGATACATAACATAACATATTGTCTATGATATTATGTCTCTGCGACTTACTAGAAATGATGACGAGCGTCATCAACCATCGTTCGTAAGAATTAAAAAAATATGGTGATTACTTCATTATTTTATTAAATCAATCAAGCTTGCGTTGTGTTAACTTAGGAAAATTGTTTTTTAACGTAGGCGACTGGATTCCAAATTTCCAACATCTTGCATTTTTTGGTGTGAGATGTGAGCAATTTTTTTCCAGGAAAATAATTATTATTTTGAAATTTACATCTGGCTATACACATAGGCGATTTTATATCTGGCTATACACATAGGCGATTGCTACTTTATTTGTACAGACATATCCAAACGCCTACTAGTTGAATTTTTCATAGTACAATCAGGGAGGCTGAAACGGAGCCTGTTTGCGGATCTATGTAAATTTGTAGCGTTATGTCAAACTCAGCCGATAGATCACGACCTACATGGAATTGACATATTCCGACCAAATGACTGGCTCTCTTTCAATTTCCCCTATGGTACATAAATCTCTTTAATTAAATAAAGATTTAAAATAAAATTAAAAAAAAAAAAACTTGATTGGGACTTTTAAATTTACCTGTTCAAAAGTATGAGTTTCGTCGTTGTATAGTACAGTGCAGTAGCAGTCCGGCTGGTCCAGCACTTCTAGTAATATCTCCCTCTCTGAATCTTTCAATCTGAAAGTATGAAAATAACATTAAACGATTGAATTAACAGTTATACAATCATGGGCCCTGTTTGGTAGCGTTTTTTGACGCATACGTTGTGAAATTTCATACTGCGCAGACCATGCGTAGACTACAATTTTATGTGACGTTGTCATGACTGCGCATGCGTATAGATGTTGCGCGCGCATGAACCCATTCAAAAACGCTACCGAACACGGCCATTGACTAGCTTATTATATGTTTTCTCTTCCCTCCACTGTATGGTATTTCGAGGTGGTCAGGTTTTTTCAACGAGCATAGAACCAAAAGAGCGGAAATGTTATTAATTTTGTTTGGAAAAAAAAATCGCCCAAAGCCACTGTTAATTTATCAGTGCCAAAACACTGATAAGTTTCGGGCACGGATGGCGCACATTACTTATCTATTGGTTATATGTTCGATGGGTTTTGTTTAACGCAGACATAACAAATAGTGACTTAGGAAATCTATAGAGCAAAGTATCTCTTACAAGAATAATTCCTGTTTTCGCCAACCTTGCCAACTCTGTCTCCTGGCGGTCTTTTAGCGTCGTATATCTCTTGAGGAATGCGTTTTTGATAAAACTGTGCAATGTAAGTTAGACCCCATGAAATAAGGTTACATAAATAAATGAATAAATAATAAAACCTAGTACAGACAGTTCAACTTAGTTGTGCGCGCGGTCCTTTGTGTGCGGCGCCTATCGCAACACTTATACATGAATGGAAGTTGTGTATTCACAAGCACACGCGCACAACTGAATTGAACTTTCTGTACCTCCTAGTGTCATACATACACAAGATCGCTGGGCAGGCTGGGCGCGTGCACGAGGGTGAGTAGCCGAAAGCTGTAGGCGAGGACGGCGTTGGCGACCACCTTCATCCGCTCCACCACATCCGGGCTGATGTGCGACGCCGTCTGCTCCTCGCTCTCTGGCGCCTGCAAATTTACGGCCTCACTAATAAAAACAGAGCCAGATTGCGGATCCATGTAACTTGGTCTTGTTATATAAAATCCAGCGTCGTGACAGACATATCATGACTTACATGGAATTGTAATCCGACGAAATGACGTAGGTGCGTCAATTGGCTCTGTATAGATTTTATTAATGGTACCTGTAGAAATGTACAGTTCCACCGCGATGAACAAATTTTGGCGTAAAGGAGTTGAGTACATCATCTACATCTGGTACAAGGGACCATCCATACGTACGTAACATGTGGGGTAGTCGTCTACCCCGCCCCCTTTACATGTGACATTGTCGGGGGCGGGGGTCAAAAAAAATCGGGGGTGAAATGAGTGTGACGTACTTTATGGATGGTCCCTTAGTGTGTGTATTGTCTATTGTGTGTACGGTGTTTTAATTATTTACCAGTCCTTGTCCGTCGCTTCGATCCCGTTGGATTTTTTTCAGAACATGATTTTAATACAATATCAAAAGTAGCCTATGTTACTCTCAATCTTTTCAAGTGTGTGCCAAAAATCAAGTGGACTAGCTGCTTCGTAAGGTCGTATTGTTTGTCCATCCTTTATAATATAAGTTTGTTAGTATGTATACGTACAGCGTGCAGTTCGCAGAAGGCGTCGCGCTTCCACGCCTCCGCGTCCCCGCAGTCGCAGCACCCACCGCCGCCGGACAGGCCCATCTTGTACTTGTGGTGTCTATGCGCGGACACCTTGAAACACTCTGCGCACATCACGCACGTGTTGTCCATACCTGTCCAATTGGTTTATGGCTTTAGGAATACTGCAAAGTAACACTAGACATGTGATGTCAACGTGAAGTGTTTATGTCAACATCAAAATAGGCGTCAACGTCATAAAAAATCTATGAAATGAAAAATTAATGTATAAATTAACATGTGTTTTTAATCTAAGTTTTTAACACTAAACTTCAATACAGTAAAAAATTCACAGAAAGTCAGTATCAGGTGAGTCTAGTCTATCACCCGACACGGAAAAATATGGCAAGGGTCTACGACACAAAAAAGTTTGGGGAACTCTGCACTAGACCAAATATTACTGGTATGCAAATATATACTGTCCGGTATACATTACTTATGAATATAATAAAGCTTTGCTACACTAAGGACCTGTTCCACCGCTTACTGATAAGTGTCGGACAAATTTTTGACAGATGTTTTGATGAAAACGTGATAAAGACATTGAAACACACTTGTGCTCAGTGTGCGTAGCTTGTAAATACACAACTTTCATTCACGTGGCAGCATCGCGGTGGACGTCGTCCGAATATAAAAGGTTTACCTACACATACGGCCTCGCGCACAACTGAGTTGAAATGTGTATATAATATTTACCGCACTCGCGACAGCTGTAAGCTGGCTCGCCCTGCCGGAAGACGCGTCCGCACAACGTGGAGCGGCGCGGCGGCGGCGGCTGGTCACCCGTCCCGCCCCACACGAACTGCTCCATCGGCGCTATTAGCAGCTTCGTGGCCAGCTCCTCATCGAACGACCAGTCTGAAACAAAAACATCGTACATATAATCTTACTGTGCGGAACATAAAGGGTTTAGATATAATCTTACTGTCTGGAACACTCACTGTCATATATACTCTTACTGTCAACTCCCAGAAAATACCTTTTTCACTTTATTTCCAACTAATACGGCTTGTAACTGACGAAGAAATTGAATTACAGTCATAAAGAACAACGTAACTTTTTTTAAGTATGTCATAGGCAGTCGACAAAGACGACATATTAAATGGTTCACGGTTAATACGGGTTTCATCCGCACCCTTTTTTAAAATCTCCTTTTCAAACCTGGGAAAACCCTGGGGACAGATGCAGCAGGCGTACATACCAAGACATGTGCGATTGGGCTGCGGCGAGTATATCCGGGGCACGGTGACGCGCCAGTGGTCCTGGAAGTGTGTGGTGGACAGCACTCCCTCCGCCATCTTGGTCCGCCACAGCTCTACCACGGCGTCGGCGCGAGACGGCAGCGTGAACCTGACGAACAACGATCTCTTAGGAGTTAGGACGCTTTTAGAGCTGGGCCCGACTATAGCTTGACCACAAGCGCTATACCTCGCCTTGGGTATGAGCGCGCCGCAGCGGGGGAGGGTTACCATGGTTACCGGTCGCGCTACTCTGTTAACGCTGACGGTGGTATTATTCTTACCCGTCCCCCGCCCAGTACCAAGGGTGCGGTACAGAGGTTCTGGCGAAGCTATATTGCGTTGCGTTGCGTCGACGCACATAGCACTAACACTAGGTTTTGCATTAGGAATTACGACAGCGCAATGCACACCTTCCGTGTGCATTGCGTCTGTCTGCTTCTTCTTTTTTTCTTTATTCTTATTTTGTCATATTAAATCAATCGGATGATTCAGTCATGATTAAAAATAAGTAATGTCAATATTATTGATCATCATCATTATTATAATGATGATAACGATAACCTATTGATTAATAAATAATGCGTTGTTCTTAGTTCATCTATCAAGTCGCAACATTAAACTTACATTTATTGGCGCTAATTTCAGCTAAATTCTTCTAAATTCTGCTACAGGTTGCATAAAAATCCAACTCTATCTCTAACAAAACACGTTGAGCATTTTATTTGAAATACCTACTAAAATCGATTTTGCATTTTCTATACACGGTGAATTTTCGTTTCGATAAAAAATATACTGACGAGTTTGGCATGCCGCCACTCGTGCATGATCTAATAATAATAAAGGTGACTTATACATGTTGATATTGTTACAAACTACGCTTGAAATCTATACATATAATAAAACAGTAAAATTGGAGTGTCTGTGCATTTAATATTTTTACAAAATTATCAATGTGGGGGTGCTAACGAACAGTAATAGAACACATATCGACATAAAAAAGTTGTCTGTTTGTACGCGCCAATCTCGAGAATTACTGGACAGATTTGAATAAATCTTTTTTTTATATAATAGCTATTAGGTCTGGGCAACATATAGGATACTTTTTATCCCGGAAAAATGTATAGTTCCCGCGTGTTATACAATTTTTTGCGCAACGAAGTTGCGGGCACCAACTAATATTAAATAAAATTATCCAGTATCAGCATGTGTCAGGTATATTTGGCTATTAATAACATAAGCAGCGAACGACACGATACATGTTTTATGGGACAGTAATTAAAAAAACTAGCTGTTTTGCTCACGGCTTCGCTCGCGTGGAATACGAAAATCGCTTAAAAACCACGTACTGGCGCCGTTGTAGTGCAATCAGAGATGGCGCTGTACGTGAAAAATTCATTTCCATTTCGCTGTTTTTCTGTTTAAAGTCTGAAGTTTTTCCTTGGGCCCGAAACCTTTCTAACGAATCCAAAAACGTAGAAATAAGTTCGTGCGCTCTGGAGATAAATCGTCAGGAAGGAAAACACGGCTTACTTTTATATTGTAAGAGTATATACTAACTTTGTTACTACACTTACTATACCGATACTATAAACGCGAAAGTGTGTCAGTCTGTCGTGGCGTAAAGAGGTAACAACCTCTTTACCCCCTAACCGCCGAAACGATTTCGCTGAAATCTTGTATGGACATACTTTGAGTCCCGGGGAAGGACATAGGATGATTTTTATCACGAAAAAATTAATTAAACAGATACTGTTTAAAACATCACACTCTAACATACATAAAATTATGCATTTCCCACCACTGATTTCGTAATCATTTGTTATTATTTGGCGTGACTCGTGCATTCGAGTGTGACACGTGTTCCCCTTATCTTGTATACTATGACTGTACCTAAAACTCAGTATGCCATAACATTCTTCGCGAAGTCCTTGAACTACATTTGATACTGTTTATTTTTGGCTACTAGGCTATATTTTGTCTTCCGTATGATTGTTAAAAAATATATATGGATTAAGGCAGAGTATAGAGACTTTATTTATTGACGACCTCTGTGGCTCAGTTGGTAAGCGCGTTGGTAGCTTACGCCGGGGGTCGCGGGTTCGAATCCCG
>JAOTAV010000110.1:0-10818 GCA_026546445.1 Cyclargus thomasi | reverse complement strand
AATTTCCTCCCCATACAAAGCGGGAGACAGCACAAAGTTGCAATGACCGAAAGTCAAAGAACTTAAGGGGAAGCACCACGGGAATAAAAGTATGGATCACAATAGCTATTGAACAGTTAATTATCCACGTGCAGTCGGCTAAAACCCATATGGAGTGGTTGTGTTGTCGCCATGAATTAGTGAAGATGCGCCCAACCCCTAACTTCGCCACTGGTTATATACCCCCTGCTGCACCCACGTCGTTAGATGACACGTGTGTTCAACAAACATAATATAGCCTATGTGTTCTCAATTAATCTAGATCACTAGCTTATCGATTGTACCAACAAGCAACAGCGTTATCACTACAGTTGCAAAACTATTAAGATCAATATCTATCCTTATCTAGTATGTTATCTTATATTTTTAATTTAGACGGCATAATAACGTTACAAATACGAATAGTAGGCATTTAAATGGCGTCCTTGATGATGTATTGAAGAAGTTTTTTATTATGATATTTAGGGGGCAAGCGAGCAGAGGGGTTGCCTGATGGAAAGAAGGTGCCGTCGCACCAGATCATTCTGGGGCGGGCACGGCCCACTCGCTCCTTTATACGCCTATGCAGTACATATAGCCTACTTCCTCAATATACTCTGACGTCATGTCATGCTGCATGCTGGTCTAGGGAGCGCGTACGAAATTCCGGCTCTTTCCTTTTTAGCCTTAAAATAGTTTTGGAGTAGTCCTCCTGCCTTTAAGAGGAAAAACAACGACCTTCCTCTATCATCTGCCTGATAATACCAGAGAGTTAATCGTAATCACGAAAGACGTGAATTCTTTGATCTATAGATCTGCCACTTACCATAATCGCCTCGTCAGTATGCGACAAAGTGTCCCCTAAAGCCGAGGAATCTCGCGATTAGATTGTGTATCGTATTTGCCAATAAACGTTATCATTCAAAAACATCAAGGCTTTAAATAGCTCGAGGATTATGGTTAGCAACGCTCATGAAATGTGATAATTCGAATGCGAAAATAACTTGTCTCTGTGCAGCCTAAGAAATTTAAAGTTTCGACCTAGCCTTTGAAACGTCCTAGTCTGACAGCTGGGTACCGCTTAGACCGATGCCAAAATGAAATATTATAAATACGTAATCCTTAGATTTCTTGCCATATATCTTCCGTTTAAGTATATTAATAATGATCTACATTTCTAATTACAAAAAGTATTTTGGTACAAAATACAATATATCGTATGAAAATTTAACGAAAAAAAACCAAAATTATTACTTTGGCAATGTTTTGGGCGACCATAGTCGCCCGGACGTTTGAGAAGCTAGGAATAACTGGCCATAACTGGCATGGAGCTGAATTTTCGGAGAGACGTTAAGTTTTTGACTTTGAATTTGACAGCGAAAGATACGGCGCGTGCTAATGTGGGAGGATCCATGACATTTCGTATTTAAATGTCGAATTCTGAAATTCGTTTCCACGTTTGGCTTCTTCGGTTCTGATAGATGTCCGTTCACTGTGATAAAGTAAATATCAAAACCTCATGACGATGCTCATTGTGGTAAAAATTCAATCAAGGACAAAAGTATGAAAATCAGCTGTTTTTCCTGTATTTTCCTCAACGGTAATGTTATAATAATATAGGTAAAGCAAGATTGTAAATGTTAAACATTCTCTACAAATATAATAATCAAGCGCTTTTGTCTTTTATTTCCTACGACTAACTATTTCGTTAATAATCGCGGAATTAAAGTTAGGGAAAATCATATCTATGATTTCATTATAAAGCTAAAGAATCTGCTTTTACAGGGTTCCGTACCCAGATATTCAAAAAGAGGGCCCTATTACTAAAACGTATGTCAGTCTGTCTGTCTCGAAAAAACATGTTTTTGCCATTTCCTTTTTTTCGGAGTAGATTTCGCTACCGCTAGTGGTCGTTACTAGTTCACTGTTATAAAGTATAACTGTTCAACTTTCAGAACAAGATTTTTAATTCCTTTTGCTCTATGCCGGTATCCCTTCGGGCGTGAGTCCTACTCGCACTTGGCCGGTTTCTGTTTCTTTCAAAGAGCTTATCTCAAAAAGTGCCTGAATCGAATTAAAAAAATCTTTTTATGTTTGGGTGAATCAACTCACAAAAAAAGCACGTGGTACAAAAAAAACACAATTTCTGCATTTACGAGTTTAAACCGTAATAATTACTTATTACTAATACGTAATCTAATCATATACACATTATCTTAATACATAGACCAAAATCATAACTGTGAATTTGAGAAAAAAATACAGTTCTTATATGTTTACAAGCAGTTGCCAGGGGACAAAAAATGTCCCAGAATTTGTATGAAAATATGGTTTTGTCCCCTAGACTTAAGACTTTATACATAAAAAATGTTTTTAATTAGTATTAATTTAGTAAATTATCAGTTAAGATATTTCATTGGCTATCAAATAAACTTATTTTATCGATGAAAAATACGCTGATTGACTTTTAATTCAAAGATTTGTCAAGGACAAGAAAAAGTTGATTAACCCGTTTGACAGTCTCACTAGACTGCACTGCACGTGTAACTACACGGGGAACACGTTTTCCCAATCTTTTATTATTTACGGAACCCTTCGTGCGTGAGTCTAACTGACACTTGACCAGGTTTCCCTTATAATTTTAAGTGTACCTTGCCCACTTTTACTTCTAGCTATTGTACCTAACTATACATAGAATATACACGGTGTAGAGAAAGTAAGTGATAAAACTTTAGGGATCGTATATGTACATTTCCAATTAATTTTCCGGCTCTAAAGCGTGCATCTACGCAGAAAACTGTCAGTTTTCAGATCGTTACTTATCCGCTTCATAGGCAAAAATTGTCATGATGATGATTTTATTACTTGTTATCAACAGCGCCCCAAAATAAATAGAGTTGGTCGTAAAAGATTCAATCAACTGTCAAAGTGTGGGGGTAAACACGCGGTAATTGCCCGCTCACGACCGACAACATCATGTGTCAACAAGCGTGATGTTCTCATAACTCATAACCAGTGTGTACTGCTGACGGCGAAATACTATGGTATGGAAGAGTATAATTCTAAATGAAACAGGTCCAAATCCTCTCATTCTCAATTTAATCCCTATTCCCGTAGCTTGTGTTCCTGGTGACGAAATGCCACGGTACGAAAGAGTAGCGGTCTTAATAAACCACGTCCAACTCCCTCATTCCGTGTCCCTATTCTCGTAGCTTGTATTCCTGGTGACGAAATACTACGGTATCGGAAAGTAGCATTCTACATAAATACTTTTTTTTAATTTCTATTGCTTGTGTCAACGCGCGTGAAGTTCTCATAACCCACAACTCATCACCGATCTATGTGTACTTGTACTGGCGACGAAATACCATGGTATGGAAGAGTAGCGACACTTTTTCGTAATAAACTAATAGTTTTCTATCGCCATGCCAGCGATCTAAAAAGAAAGTAATTTTCTTATCTCGATTTCATCGAAATTAGTCTGCCAACCTTTAGAATCTGTGGTACTATTACCGTTGCTATGCAGGAAGTTTCTGTCCTTTGTCGACATTGAAACTTGAGTCGAGGAGTAACGTCGCATGTTCGCAACAAGAAATGTTTACATAGAAAGAAACTGCTATTATCTTTCTCCAAAGTAACGACAAGGAGGCGCCATGCTATCTCCGCAGGCCCAACTCCCCTTAATATCTATGAAATACCCATATCATGCTATTATTACTTATACAAAGTAGCGTTTTTTTTATTAATTTTTAATAATTTTTTTTCACTATTTTTGTGTAGCTTAGTTACTTAGCTAGTAGTCAATTTTTTTTCTAATTATTATGAGTAATACCTCTTACTTTCAAGGATTACTTTTCTAATTTTATAACTTGTATTTATATCGATTTTTAAAGCAGTTGTTATGTAGTATGTATAGTACATTGTTAGCAATCATCTTAGCATTTTTTAAAGTGTAATACTATAATATTAATCTGTGGTCAGTGCTACATTATTATTTACTTGTATTTATGCTATATAGTATTTATATATTTAGTGTAGCTGTTTACTGTACCTTTATTAAAATAAAATATCTATCCCTATTTCTGTAGCTTGTGTTAACAGGCATGTTGTTCGCATAACTGATCTATGTGTACTGGCGACGAAATACAATAGAAATTAGTATGGAAGAGTAGCGATATACATAAACCCAATGCACAACTTCCTCATTTCCTATCACAATTCCCCGTTCCCCGTTCTCTTTATTTCTTTGGTGTTTATATGAGCTACAGTTGCTTTTTATCATGTGACATATATTGTGTGCTAACTTGCTTCCTTATTTAAAAAAATTTAAAAATTGACCAGCAAAGAGAGAACTGATTATAATAATAACGGCTTACTCTTAACGATGTATTAATTTAAAAAAATATATATGTGTAGCGACGAATGTGTGAGTTATTATTCTATACAAACTTTTTTATACGTCGATGGCTTCTGCGTATTGAAAATTGAACGAAAACATGTAAACGGGTAGCGCTTTCCTGTTTTCTTCAAAAATATTAGTTACATTGTGTCAATTATCAACTAAAGTTCATAATAACTTGGCACGGAATTTCATACAATATTTGGTATTTTATATGAAATTTTTTGCTAAATTACGACGTATTGAGTACATCAAATCCACAAGAATCGTAAGTTTTGCAAATATGACGTAATGAATCGAATTTGTTAATATCTTCTTATTCTTCAGGATTTAACAAAAAAAGTGATAGTTACTTTATGGTTTAAATTGAATGTTTACCTTAATAGGACCACTACTACTACTACCACGTAGCAGTGTAAACGGAACGTTTTTTACTCGACTGTGCCAGAAGGAGGTTTGTTTTTTGAGAGTATGTATCATGTATAATTGTTTGGTGTACGTTTTGTAGCCTAAACGGTGTGATGGATTTTAAATTATGAGATATCGTTAGATTCGCCTTCATAGCGCAAGTGACACTGGGTACATAAAAAATTAAAAAAAAATTAAAATGGCGGATTTTGAAGACAAAATTTTGAGGTTTCATAAAATTTTTTCTGCCCTATTAGGTCGAGTAGGGTATCAAAATGAAGGACTTTAATAGCCATTCTAGAAATATATACATAACTTGATGTTAAAATTGCAATGGATCCCGCAGTTGGGTTTTCCATTTCGATGCCTCATTGCCTCAACCTCGTATCTTAAAAATGGCTACATTTAAAGAGACAAAAAACTCCTTATATTTTTTCTCTTAGTTATTGTACAAAACTACATATGAGGTTATTTGGTAAGTAAATTGCTACCTATGAAATAACCTCATATCTAGTTTTGTACAATTACAATACAATCAGTTTTTTTCAGTGAGGCATGGATTTGCCAGTTATAAAGCTTAAAAAAAATCTCTTTCAGCGCTGCATTAAATAGTTTGCTATGAAACTCACAGCAAACTATTTATGACAATTATACAAACGTATTATTAATTATCACTTTTGTCACAACCTGTATACAGCCTTCCACTTCGGGCATCATACGAAAGGTATTCGGAGTTTTCTCAAATGTTATTTTTCGCAAAATCCCTCGGTCGGTATATCTGTACAAACATACAAACACATTTTGTGATGATTGATGTCTCACTAAACTACATACACGCATGTGGATAATATTTTCGGCCGTTTTATTACAGTAAATAAAATAATATCAAACGTTAAATGTTTATCGTAAGGCTCAGAGCACACAATAAACTTAGAAACGAAACGTAATCGTATTGCCTCGACAGTGGCGAAGCTATGCTGTCTGAGGCTCGAGGAGATTTTGGAAGGAGAAGAAATATATTTTTTAAACTAAACAGTGTTTAATTTGAAATATATTTCTGTGCCTGCGGCTCTCTTTCATTGTGGCCCTCTTAAGTCAGAGCTTTTATGATTTAGCCCTTTGGCTTTTCGCCAGCATTGCCAAAGTTACGCCAGTGCGCCTATTCAGTTGTTATGTATAAACATTGTGAGGGTGAATACCGGACCGAATGCTTCAAATATACTCGGTGATAATGTTTTAATTTTTTTTTTCTTCAGCTGAAAACAAATTATCGGACGCGACTTACGGCCGCGGCTACAGCCTCTACAGATACGTTTGCGATTTGTAATAGTTTGCACGCCTCAATGTGTATTGGGGGAAATTTAAAGGGAGCCAGTTGACAGACCTACGTCATTTGGTCGGAATATGTCAGTTCCACGTAAGTCGTCTGTGTTTGACATAACACGACCAAATTACTTAGATCCACGATCTGTTTCAACTTTTCTGATTGAACAATTATTAGATCGCGGCAATAAGCCGAGTCCGTAAAAAAATCCTTCATCTCTATACAAACCGCGATTAACAGCTAATTTGTGTTGTCACATTGTTATGTCATCAATCGCGGTTTGTATAGAGATTGCAAACATTTTTGACAGAGGGTTAATGAGCGTTGCCGCCTGCATTGACCGAAAGCGCTGTAGTAAAAGTCGAAATGCACTTACTTAATCAGCGATGCGGACACCGTATCCGCATCTCATGCTGAATGGGAACCAATTTGGTATCTCTATATGTGTATTCATGTTGTTGTTGTTCACTGTGTAATAAAAATGTCTTTGTACTGATTCGTATGAGCCTAACCGCACTATAGCGGTCGCCGCGCGCCGCTCAGCTCCGCTCCGCGCCGGACTGTAGATCGGTAACTTTCACACAAATCAATAGAAAGTATAATATAGTTAATAAATATAACTAGAAATCAATAGAAAGCAAAATATAATTTGGCCGCGACGGCCATATTTCTGCCCATAACTTTTCTACATCAAAGCCCCGACTAAGCGGCATTAATTACTTAGTATACAACACAATAATTAAGCTCGTTAGTGACTTACTGATCAGTTCAACAGTCACAGTCAATTGCACGCACATGACACTACTCAGATGATATAACCACTTTTATTAACTTCGACGACCTCTGTGGCGCAGTGGTTGAGCGCTTTGGTAGCTCACACCGGGGGTCACGGGTTCGAATCCCACCGTCGGAACAAAAAGTTTTTCAATGTTCATGGGATGTATATTATATAATAAAAAACTTAAATATGTGTATAGTACAAAAGTATTAAATTTATTTCCGTTATCTCTTGTCGGTACCTGTAACAATTCCCTTGGGTACTTAGCACGGGGCAAAATTAACGTGGTATAAAGCGTCTACAGATATTAACTGAACTAGCGAAGTGAATTAGGTCTACAAAACAATTGGCGCAAACTTATGTAATTTTAATACCTTATCGCGAAAACTGATACAGAGCCAGATTGCGCATCTAAGAAAACTGTTCGTGTCATGTCAAACTCAGCCGACAGATCACGACACGACCAACTGACATAGTCCTTCAACTGGCTATGAACAATTTCTTCGATGGTACATGTGCGTTCGTATCGCGATTACTTTCGAATCGTTAGTCTGATTTGTTTTTCTGTTTCATTGTAAATTTTTAATCTAGACTAACAATATTATAATATTTTTATTTTATTATACTATTTTTATATAAAAACATATGCCATTTCTCTAAACTCTTAAATAATCGGGTTAAAAAGTACAAAACGTGCACGTGTTTATACGTTTTAGTTAGCAAAATATGACGTTATAGACGTTTACGTGGCACGTTTATTTTTAGTGATAAACAAACATACAGAGATTAATTAATATAAGTAGAGCGCGCAGGTGTTTCACACGTTGATAAACTACACATACATGATACAAACCAATTTACTATAATGTGTTTTCTTTCGAACTATGTTCGTGAAAGACATCTTGTAGATACAGACATTAAGTTCTATATAATTACACCTACTAAGTTCTATATAGAGTGCAACTCAACAATATGATAATAAAACTCTGTAAAAGTCGCAAGGCCGAAAGAGTAGCTTTTAAAATATTTTGTGTGTTCATTAAATTCTCAACGCTGGTGCGCTCATCTATCAAAAACAAATTAAAAAATTTAAAGCGAAACTACCCTTGGCAAATCAACAAGTTTACTAATAACCACATCAAGACGTATCTGATTCTTCGTTTATAAAGTCTATAGTATATAATATATTAAACAATAATTAAAATTAAGAGGCTTATATTGCTTAAGCTTCACATTGTACAAGCGGACCCAACAGACTGTCCTGCCAGGCTAATAGGTGAAGGAACACGCAAAAAAAACAAATTTGAATTTTCGAGAAGTGACAAACACACGCACACAAAAAGAAGTAAACCTTTTTTCAAACGACTGTATTGTCTGCAGTCAGGGGGAGCGAGTGTCAGACACGAGGGTCCTCCCTGGAACTGTTGCACACCAACATCACGAGGCTGAGTGAGAAGACCATACTCCGGGCCGGCTACAGCCTGGAGGACGTACAGCATCTGTGAGTACCAGCTTAATTTACAATTTGTGGGAGAGTCGTAGTGAAGTGTGTAGCCCGACCGGAGAAAACTACCATGGCCGGCCATGAAACCCAACTGTATGTCGTGGATTATTCTATAAATCTATTATATAAATATGGTTTTCCTTCCTGACTGTATATAACTTCAAAACGCACGAACCGATTTCCGCGGTTTTGCATTTGTTGGAAAGGTCTCGGGCTCCGAGAGGTTTGTAGCAAAAAAATCCGTAAAATATTTAAGAGCAAACTCTCACGGACAACAGCTAGTAAAAGTATAAAGCTGAAGGGTTTGTTTGTTTGTTTGAACGCGCTAATCTCACGAACTACTGGCTGGAATTAAAAAAATATTTTGTGTTGATTAGTTGGCGACGCCAGTTGCTTTCCATCAGGTAACTCGTCTGCTCGCTTGCCCTCTAAATATCATTAAAAAAATGTCCAAGCGCCGTCCTAGTAAACAAGGCTTACCCACGCATAGAGCCACTTACACAACTGAGTTAAACTTTCTAAGAACCAGCACGCCCGGGACTCTAAAATATATTATTACTTTAGAGCCCCGGGCGTGCTGGTAGAACACTTCTAACTTCTAATGTAAGTTTCTGTGTGGTAAACAGATTTTGGTGCAACGAATCTGCGAACAAAATGTAGTATCCATCATAAAAATTTAGTTATGGTGGACTGAACAACCTTTTTTCAGGTCTGTGATAGACGCTCCCAAGCTGGAGCACGTCGTGGTGGACGACCTGGCCAAGATGCCCAACCTGCAGACCTTGTAAGTTTCACACTATACATTTTTTTCAAAAGCTATATGAATATAGTTAAATTTTTTGGTTTTGTGCGTTTCTATGAAAAAACAATAAAAATACGTGCTTGCCATTTGGCCAGGGCTCTATTTTATTATTATTATTAACGGGACGGGTTATGCCTCTGGGATCCACTTGACTTAAGTTCATTCACAGTCAGCGTTGCCGGAAGGTTACTTTTGTAACCTTTTAGGTGACTTTTGAACTGCAAAGGTTACTTTTAGGTAACACAAATTAAAAGGTAGGTACTCTTAAGTGATTTTACGGAATTTCTAAAATTAACTTAACTTTTTTTAATTAAAAAATGTGCAATAAACATAACACTAATTTTATAATTTTCTACGTTGGCAAGCTTCGTTTGTTTTTGAACAATCAAATAACTTATAACACAACAACACGTTGTAACTTATACTCTTTCATTCCTACTACTACATCGCGTCTTGTATCTCGCTCACGTTAGCCAGTATCAGCAAGACAGTTAGACAGAGAGCAGGCTTGCTGTCCTGACTTGATAAAGCAGTCTCGTGTATCCCGAATATAAAAAGAAATTTCTGAAAAAGAATCTGAGGTAGAACTGCAGTATTTCCAGACCTCTGTTCCAGTTCTTAGTTCAGTCAAATTTTTTTTTTCAGACGCATCAGCCAGGCGCCAATGCTGCTCCACATTGGTCCGCTGCCCGCGCTGCCGGAACTACGCACATTGTACGTATGTATGTCCAGTTGTTTTTTTTTAATTTTTTTTTTATTATGACGACACAAAGTAATTTTTGCCTTTGTAGGTTTTGGGTTTATCTGATTTTAATGAACTGCAATAATTGTTAATAGATAGTAGATACACCAGCTGGTTCAGATAACAATTAGATGTCATGACATCTAATTGTTATCTGAAGGCCATGGCCTTTATGAGGTAATAGGGAATGGGAATAGGGATAGAGGATTAGGGAAGTTGGGCCACCGGTAAACTCACTCACCGAACGAAACACAGTACAACGCCGTTTTACGCAAGTTTTCTGTGAGGCCGTGGTATCAGTCCGGTCGAGCCGGCCCATTCGTGCCGAAGCTTGTCTCTCCCACGGCAATGAGCATCCGTATTATGTACTTGAGATTAGAAACCGCAAAAAAATTCATACCAGGCGTTTTGGCGTGCGGCGCCCGATTTCACCCAGTGCCCTGGGCGGTTGCCCAACACCTTCCTAACGCCGCTACTGTAATTACAGCATCATAACGACATCCGGTCTGCTGGAGGTGCCGATTCTGAGCCACGTCCACGACAACAACAGACCTAACGCCGCGCTCACATATTTACAGGCTGTGTAAGTTTATAATACATTTTTAACAAAAAATGTAAAACCGACTTCCAAGGAAAAATAATAAAAATAAACTTTAATAAACGAAAAAGTATGAAATAATATTAGTTCCTCAATGGGGCTTTTTCAAAATAAAAGTTTCTATTAACAGTTAGCTCCTCTTGTCGACAACAGAATGTGAATCATCTATATATATATAAAAGAAAGTCGTGTTAGTTACACCACTTATAACTCAAGAACGGCAGAACAGATTTGGTTGAAAATTG
>JAOTAV010000109.1:0-10818 GCA_026546445.1 Cyclargus thomasi | reverse complement strand
TTCCCATCATCAGCCACCATCATGGTGAATATGGGACCTATTCGGAACAATACTCTATACAACAAAGCAAAAATTTTGAAAATCGGTTCACAAACGGCGGAGCTATGGTTGAACATACACAAAAAAAATATATATATCTACAGCTGAACATAATAACCTCCTCGTTTTTGGAAGTCGGTTAAAAATAATCTCGTTCTCGGTTTACGGTGTTGGTGGACACCACCGTGGTCACCGCCTTAATAAGCATTTTGTAGGATTCGTAAAATAAGATATAATATATATTTTATTCGTAGAATAAAATATAATTATTATTGTGTTATTATTATCTTTTATTTTTTGAAATTCAAACGTCACATGTTCATAGTCATCAGAACCGTCTTATGAAGATAAATGTTAAAATACGCCAAAGAACACTTGTATATTAAGCACTGATGTTTTAAATATAAGGTAAGTCTGTAATAATATAGAACAACAAAACCTCATATTTTCGTAACCAAGTTAGTGTCACATTAAATATTATTTAGTTTTTTAATGTGACATAGCTGAGAAACTTTAAATATTTAATAAATGCCTTGCTGTCTAAAATCATCTAATAAATGTTCGATGTAAAGAATTAAGCGTCATATCCCATCGCTAAAATAAAAAAATGCCCATTTGTTTTTCTACCGATTTACCTTATCTACAAAACGAGACGACGATAGTCTCCACGACGCTCGAGTTACTTCAAAAATAGCACTCACGCTTAGATTAGACTTTTGTGTCAAAAATACTCAATCGGTCAAATTATTTACTATTTGGATAGTGAAGACAATGTAGGTTAAGCTAGCACCTACAAAGCTTACGGTAGGTATTCATGTTTAATTTAAACATTGCAAGTGAATTCACATTGTGACACTTCTGGAGTAGTGGAGGATGTTTATCATGTTTTTAAGAAATGTATGCGATTTCAACAAGAGAGACAAGCAATTATGTTGTCCCTTAATTTAAATCAATATGATGTTCGATTATTTGATAGTTTATTAACAAACACTTCGTCCGACGCTGCAAAACAATTATTCATGGCTGTGAGTCCTTACTATTAGTAGAAAATATTATTGTTTGTCTTAAGTTATAAATGTTGTATAACTTACAGGAACGACGTGTAATTTTATAAAGGTCCTTTAAATAAAATTGATTAAAAATAAATGCATTAACTTCTAACGAATTATTTCGAACCACACCACATGGAGAAATACTTTAGCTCGCAATTTTTTGACCCTCTTTTGCAGTTCATTATTTTCTAATCAAGGAGACTTATGATGAGCTCTCTGTAATGCATCAGATATTTTGAATAATAGCACATCAGTATCGTGGCCAGTTTCGCAGTGAATAAATAATTAGTCACGAGAATGCTTAAATGAAACCTATTCGTTGAAAACATCTGCTATAACTAAATTCGTTAATATTGTTACATTAAACAGAAATGCCGCCGACAAAGCAACACATATGTCGTAACCGAATGCTTCGTTAATCGCGAGGACGGCAGAGTTCGCTGTGTCGAAGGCCGTCCGTTTTAGTAACCTGTCTATTTCTGCCAAATTTCTCAATATATTTTCAACCTTTTAAACAAACAGTGAGCTTAACAGAATCCGAATGATACAAATAAATCGGGAAATAATAACCAATACCAGTTACCAATACCAGTTTAACGTTGAAGCAAAAATTTGATAGCAGGTAAAGTATGTATTTAGTGTATTAAAATCGCTATTAAAATTATCAATATCGTCGTTATTAGCAACCCGTAAAAGACAAACGCCAGCGGTACGGGGCGCAGTTGAACATCTCTGGCGTAGAACCTAAACATGCCCGTGACGAACTCAACGACCGTTAATGGCTTCAGCAGATATATAATGTCTCCTAACTCGCCCCTGCTTTTAATGTCCCTTATTTTCACTTTAATCTTGGTAGTTTTCATGTTACACCGCCATCGATTCGGTTTGAACAACAATTAATATTTTATAACCTACGATGTACTGTACCTCTAGTGTCAAAGAAATTCATGTCATGATGTAATCAAAATAACAATTGATTAAAGTGATATTAAAATATTTATGGTTAATTCACTGTTGTGTGAATATTAATTTTATGCGCTACTAGCTTTTGCCCGCGACTACGCTTGCGTGGAACTTATAGACTTTCCCGTTCTTACTACATTTTTTGATTATTGCTCGGCTTCTGTTTGTAGTAGCATGATGTTATATTATCTATAGCCATCCTCGATAAATACAAAAACTAACCAGCAACAAAAATAATTTTTCAATTCCGGCCAGTAGTTTCTAAAATTAGCGCGTTAAAACAAACAAACTCAAATGTAAAGTTGAAGCTTTACATTATTGGTATAAATAGTTTCAGCAGTAGCTTTTTTGGCTTTTCAATACATCGTTTCTTGAATTAAAAGTCTATTTCCTCCTTTATGTGAGCATTTAACAACGTAACTTCGACTTTCTTATGAACGTCACATTGCCTTTACCCGGTTTGTGAGTTATCACAATTATTTGTGAGTTATATGTTAATATAATGGTAGAGGATACAAAAGGTTAGCATGATCCATTACAATATGTAGTATATTATTACGCGAGCGGAAAACGTTAAACCCCTTTTTTAATAAAGACGCGTAGATATAAAAACTATGAAATTTCTTCCAGTTGTATGGAACTTTGAATACTAATATTACTTAAAATATGCCTTATCTTTGTATATTTTTAATGAATAAAACGCAACGCACACTACAACATGCGCACTACAATATTTTTACATGACACGATGATCATAAACGAAATAATCTTTTTTCTATTGTTAAAGTTTGATTTTTTAAATATTATGGCCTGGTAACCAAGACCTTTATGCCAAATTCAAGTCTGTGATTGAATAAAAAAAATATAGCCTGCTACACGATGGATTTAATTATTTATGGTCGACGCTCGACCACAGGGCGACCTCTAGTATTTGCTAGAGAGGTTGTCTTGTGGTCATTTACATTTGTAAAAGCGCAATTTTCGAGACGATTTTGTAGAAATTTTAATTTAGATACAGTATTTTAGTTCCTTGAAATCAATACATTTTCGGGTTAGTAATTAATTAAAAACTTTACTACAACGCTCAACGCAAAAAAACTGCTGGTTTACGCATAACCTTAGCATAATTATTTCAATATTATAACATTATAGAGTTCGTTATAACGAACCCTAGAAAATATTCTGAAGTTTCGTATTTTAATTATACTAAGAGCAACATAATCCACAATTACTAATGAAACGACTTTAATATTATTAGTTCATCGTAGATTATTTAAAACATTTGTTGCCTGAACGGAATCCACGACAGAGTAACATGAAAACTACCAAGATCAAAGTAAAAGCAAGGAACATTAAAAAGAGGGACGAGTTAGGAGACATAATATATCTGCTGAAGCCATTGACGGTCGTTGAGTACGTCACAGGCATGTTCAGGTTCTACGTCAAAGACGGTCAACTGCACCCCGTACCGCTCACCTGTAGAGCTTATGGCTTGCTGCTATCTATGGTATTTTTTTGCACGATAGCATTTCTAATACGTCGAGCATATATTTTGCGTCCTGCCGTAATTGATACAAATTTAATATCCTTTGTATTCGTCATTGCCGTCCAATTAATCGTTAATTTTCAATTTACACTGCACTTTCTTAGACTGAACGGTAGGAGATTAGAGATGTTATTGGAATATTTGGCGGACGTAGACAAATTACTGGAGCGACCTTTTCTAAAGCACACTAAGAGAAGCATGTTGTCACTAGCTTTAGGCTTGGCAGTTGTTATTTCGATTATCCTTGTATGTATTTATTTGGATAATATCACACTGACTGTAACCATAGGTTTTAAGTTATTGTCATATTTAATGCTAATTAAAAAGATTCTCATAAAAATAGCCTTTATAGTGTACGTTAAACTAGTTTTGAAGCGTCTGAGTGTGATTTGCGATGTGTTGATCATGACTTGCGACTGGCGTATAAATTTGAAGGCCAGGAAAACCTTTGAGAATAAGGAGATGATTGATAAGTTGTACGCGATGTCTAAACGTAAAAACATCCTCCAGACTTTGTCCAAGGCCTTTGACAAAGCGGACTCAGCCATCCTCGCGATCAACGATGCCTTTTGCTACGATGTACTTGCTGTCTTTGTAGTATCATTTTTGTACAATGTTACATTTTTTTTATCACTTCTTGTGAAAGATTTCATTAATGATAAAAATAATTTCTTGGTAGTCTTAATAACATTATATACACTAATTGAAAATCTCGGTACTATACTGATGTGCTATTATTCCCAGTCTCTAATACACTACAAGGAGCGTATGATAACAATTTTAAATCAAAAAATAATACATGACAGCAGCAAAACTATAAGGTTGCAGGCTAAAACATTTCGCTTAATCATACAAAATGATTCGTTAGAAGTGAATTCGTTTCAAATGCTTACCTTAAACATGGCGACCGTAGTTAGATTTGGAGCTTTGTGTACAACTTACATGATTCTTGCTATACAGATAATATGTAAGTACTTTTAACACAACACTTTTATATAAATATTTCAATTGTTTTATTCAGTGTAACGTCTTATATGAATATGCTATTTATGAGTAAATCTTTACTCGTTATCGATTAGATATATTAAGTTGATTGCGTTTCGTAAAATAACAAAAAGTTTTAAATTGTCAAGTTGTGTAGAATTAAGGATTTCAATTGTCAAGCGTTGTGTTTGTCCCTTGTTTGTTGAATAAAGATGTTTATTTTGAAGATGAGAATACTTTCATTTTATCGTTTGTGCATTGCAACAAATCGACTCCAATGTATCCTCACTACGTAGATCCTTTATCATGAGGTATACCAAGTTATAGAGAGATGAATATATTTTTACTTTGTTTACAAGGAATAGGCTATTGAAGCATCACTAGATTACATGGACTAGGTCACATCACCGGGATTTCCCCCGTGATTATAGTTAAAATCTAACGACAATACATTTTTTAAAACTCTGAATACCTTTTAGGTAACAACGGAGCAGTCGTAGTGGAAGCTTTAATTTTGAAGATAATTCAAATTCAAGCTTCCACTACGACTGCTGCAAGTGAGAATATTACAAAATATTACCATGTCTTCGTATTAAAATATAAAAATGTCGTTACTCACGATATGAGTGTATAATATATTCATCAAGTCATTAAAATAGATTCAATAGTCAAACTCAGACTAACAAGCAAGTAATACTCATTCCAGAAGTTTCTAATTATAAAGAGTACAATAACCATTAAAACGAACGGTATAATAAAGGTTTATTTTAATTTCAATCGCACTATGGGCGAAGGAGAAAAGTGGTCGTATTTTTTTATTACAAACGCCGGTGGGGCCGAGATAAAGGCAAATTGTTGAACATTATGCTAACTGCAAACATCGTGTTTCTTAAGACAACAATGCGATGGGATTTAAACCTGGGCCCATGGACGCTGTTTTTCTTCTATACACTGAAGCCTGCACGGCTTTTATATCCTTAGGGCATGCGAGTACGGCAGCGGCCGGCGAGTGCCAGAAACGACATTGGGCATTTCTAGGTTTTATAAAAAACTAAAAACACACTTGGACTCAGACTAAAAAAAATTTCAAAAACTTAATATTTTCATCTTTTAACAACTCCAATCTTGAGTGAAAATCGCTCCTAAAACGCTGAAAACAGGTGGCAGGACCTCAACATTTTTAAATTTATCAAACCCTTGTATCTCCTGAACGGAGGGGTTTCCTTAACTTGCGAGAGGTACGAAGGGGGTTCCCTACCCCCCCCCCAATCCTCCTCGCACCCAATCCCTCCTTAGTTCGTTGCGCAATTCTAATGCAATCCCGCCATTTATAACCATTGATAAGTCTGACATAGTCATCTACAACTCATTTGACAAATAAAGTTTGAAGTATCTTTAAAATAGGTTGTAGATAGCCTTATCAGGAAGTTATGGAACTTAAAGCAATAAATAACAATTAACTTGTCTAGTAAATTATTATTATTATTATGCATATTTTTGCGTATTAACGATATTGCCATTTATCGATTTTGAAATTCAAAAACTGAACTGATGACTGACTGAAACAGTACTCTAGTTTTAAGACGTTTACACCTCTTACTGCTCGATGATCAACAACCAGAGAATCAGCATCCAAATTTGGGAAAACTGTATTGTTTTTGTATTGTTTACAGGTCCAATAAGCACAACCCCAGAAATACCAACAGCAGCTGACATGCAGCTGGCAGCTGCAGTGGGATCCACAGGTCTTTTTAATAATTTATTTATCAAAAGTTCTACTATTTCGTAAAGTGACCCTAATATTGTTTCGAGACTCAAATCTATATATATAAAAGAAAGTCGTGTTAGTTACACCACTTATAACTCAAGAATTTTGTATTTTTTCCAATAAAAAAAAACACAATCTGCTTATTTATTGCCATTAAGGCGGAACAAAGTTCACCGGGTCAGCTAGTATGATATATAATGTATAAGCCACACGGTATATTTGCGTCTATACGATGTATGTTTGTTAGTTCTATACATTGTTATCGATCCTTATATACTTATTTTACCGATAGGTACACTGTTTTATTTTAAAATCACTTTGAGGATGTTGAATGTTATCCTTGTTTACTCAATGGTAAAGCGAACAACATACGGATCGGACGCGACTTACGGACGCGACTGACAGCCGCGATCTAGATAATAATTGTACATTGATGTGTGCAAACTGCAAACTATAAGGCGTAAGTCGCGGACGTTTTGCATGGGCTGTCAGCCGCGTATGACGGCAGTCGCGGACGTTTTTGTATGGGCTGTCAGTCGTGTCAGATAAGTTTCTGTTCAGGCCTTTAAAAATTTGACAATATATAAACCTTTTTTTTATTATTAAAATTAAGTATTCTAATTTGTGGTATTTTTTTCTGCAGGTACCAAGCTGAATGTACTTATGTGGGGGTTAGTGTGGACGAGCTTAACTATTTTAAGTATAAATTAAGGTTACGTTTATGGGTTACCTCTATATTCCGTATTTTTGGGGTTCCGAAGCCAAAAAGCAAAAATTAAACCGGTTTAGATTCGTCTGTCTGCCCGTCCGTATGTAACGGCTACTTTTTTCGGAAACTATAGGCAATGTTATCTTGAAACTTAATAGAAAGATGTGTTATGTATTCTGCATTAAGACTCCACACAAACAATAATATTAAATTTTAAGGTGAATTTTACAACTTAATGTAAAAAATATTTTTTCAACAAACCCATAATATGATATATAGGATTTTTATTATGGATAGATATTCAAAACCAGATTGAGATTTCTAATATCATATTTTACAAACCGTTCAATTTGGGGAATATACCCTTCTAGAGTGAATAAAAATGTGTCTTCCCCTCTCCTTTTAAAAATAATACAGCGATAAAAAATATATAATGTATCTTACAATGTAACCACGATAAAAAATTGATTAGAATGAAATTTTTCATTAACTCAACTCAAATATTCAAAAAAAAAGTAACACTTCTAATTTCCAAAGAATATTACCTATTTACTGCTCCGGAACCCTTTATCAGCAAGTTCGACTCGCACTTGGTCGCTTTTTTATGAATCCATAATGTAAATATACCGTATTGTATGTAATTTTATTTCACTAATAGGACATGTAAATACACAATCGCAAAGATCGTTCAATTGAAGTTAAAGACGTTAGTGAATAAAGTGGTGAAGAATTTTTTGTTAAAGGTGAATACACATCTGTCAAAGCCGAACGAATCGAACGCGGCGAAGGAAACGAATTTTAGAATTTGATATATATGATAATAATTTGACTACTGTAACATTTTATTGTGATTTTGTGTTAAACTATTGATTGTGTGAATGTTCGACATTAGTTATGATTTAAACTGCTTAAAACAATTTAATAAGCCCGTTTGAACTTCTGCATGTTTCTTGATCAAAATAATTTGTTACAAGCAAACATTTGCAACTTTAAACTATTTTATAAGCCTGTCTAAACTTATGCATGTTTTTAATTACAATAATTTGTTACAAACAATCATTTGTAACTTTAAACTATTTTATGAACCTCTTTGAACTTATGCATGTTTCATAATCAAAATAATTCGTTACAAACAAACATTTGCATGCCATTTACTGGCAAAACATAATATACCTGTTTGTTCATACTTGTTTTACGTCTATTCCATCATGTTTTGTGCAAATAAAGAATTTTGAATTCAAATGAAATTCGAAATGTCATGTAACCTTAAACATTAGTCTGAGCCGAATCGTCCGATTCGATTGAATCTATCAAATTCAAAGAAAAATTACTGTGATTCCTTCGGCTTCGATAAATGTGCGTTCACCATTAATGTTTTTTTCCCATTAATGGAGTACACTTGAAAGACTAACCCAATCCCAAAGGATTTATTGAGGCAAAAACGAACATTTATAAAATGTGACTTGACCACTTCGGCCATAATAAGAGCCTGCTTCGCCACTTCCTGATGAGTATCGAATAGGCTACCCACCTGTTTTCATGAAATGGTGAAACAGGCCTTAATATTATAATTTATTATTAATTCAATTTGTGTGTATAATGTCCAATCAGAAAAGTTGAAAAAGATACAGTTCGCGGATCTAAGTAATTTGGTCGGGTTATGTCAAACTCAGACGGCAGATCCCGACTTACATGGAATTGCCATATTCTGACCAAATGACGTAGGTCCGTCAACTGGCTCTCTTTCAATTTCTCCCATTATATATTAAAATCAGTAACTTAATACGTTAATATTGAACGCACATCTCAGAACTCAAATAAGAGACGAACGAATCAAAGTTTTTTTTGTATATGAATTTGACAGCGAACGATTCTGACCAATCGGATGGTTCGTCGCCGGGTAGTGTGCAGGTTTCCACGAGATGTCATGTATTTCGAATTCTAAATTCGTTTCCTCCGCCGCGTTCAGCTCGTTCGGCTCAGAGTGCTGAGTGCTATTTTTTTTTTTTTGACATTCGACAGTGAACGCGTTTCGCGTTTACTAGGATTTTATTTGGGATCTGTACATGTGACCGTGAGCATCGCTAGATGGCGCTGTACATACTCGTATCCCATATAAAATCATATGTAAACGCTAAACGCATTTATGAACGAATGTCAAATAAAAACTCACACTTGGCACTCTGATAGACGTGCATTCACCATTTATAACCCGCTTAAAGTTGTGCGTGGTCTATGGCCTTTTCATTGTCCCTCTGTCAAATGTCAATACAAACCGCGATTGTCAACATTAAAGTGACAACACACTTTTTTCTTACAATCTCGTTTTGTGTAGAAATGTCAATTTTTTGACAGGGGATGAATGAAACATACCGTCAATCTTAAGCGAATGCTATAATCCTCCTATTTGTAAATATCTAACGGTATATTCCTTTGATTATATAATGAAATGACGATATACGTACCGAGTACAAGCCTGTACTGTTACATAGGGAAGAACCCTCCTCATACAGGGTACTTACTATAAATCATTTCATGTAATTTAACGAAACGATTTTGATTAACGAAAATGGAGTTAATTATGTTTAAATGGTATTATTAATTTAAAACAAGTTTTGTATTTATTTTTAATTAGTTAAATTGTACCAAACACGATATTAATTGAATTTAAAAATAAAATGTGTATATTATTATAAAAATATGCTCATTAATTTACCATGGGGGAAAGAGTCAGTTGACGGATCTACGTCACTTGGTCGGAACATGTCAATTCCGTGTCGTAATATGCCGGCTGGGTTTGCCGTTTGACATTACGCGACCAAATTACTTAGATCCGCAATCTGGTTCTGTATCAGCTTCCCTGACTGTGACTACTTTATTTTAATAATTGTAATTATCTGTAAGTAAGTAAGGTATTGTTATAAGGAGCATAAGAAGCGAAGTATATGTTAAAATGACTGCTGTGCATAAGGCCTAGTGTGGATAAGATCCAATAAAAAAAATACAGAGATTTTTAAATATATGGAATCGTCGTTGTGATTTGTGTTTCCTTATTTAAACTTTCCTTGTCCAATGAAAATAAAGACCGGCAACGCACCTGCAACTCTTCTGAGTTTTCGAGTTTCTATGGGCGACGGTAGTTGATTTCAATCAGGTAAGCTGCTTGCTCGTTTGCCCCCTTATTTTGTTTTTAGGGAATCTTTATCGATATTGATAAAATATACGTTGATAAAATGTTGTATGATTTGAATCAGTATGATTCTATCTGTATCGTTTCATATCCTTACAAAGGATTATTAATTAAGAGTCTAATAATAAAACTAATTATACTCCATTATTTAAAAAAAACATAATTAAAAATATACAAAAAGAACGTCCGTAGCCTAGTGGTAGGTTAGGTAAGATCTTTGGTTCGCACTTGAGAAGGTGCAGCTTCGAACCCCGGTGGAGGCGTGTACCAATGAGAAATTTTCCGATCTCTGGTACATAATACGGATCCTCATTGCCGTGGCAGTGCCATGCTTCGACTCGAATGGGCCGGCTCGCCCGGAGTGATACCACGGCCTTACAGAAAAGTCTGTCAATTCAATACAAATGAAATGCATAATTAAATACATTCAACGCGTATTTACCCGTCACGTTCGGTGATACAATTCAAACCTCTGTGGCGTAGTGGTTGCGCACCTTGGTAGCTCACGCCGGGGGTCGCGGGTTCGAGTCCCGCCAACGGAACAAAAAGTTTTTCAATGTTCCTGGG
>JAOTAV010000107.1:0-10820 GCA_026546445.1 Cyclargus thomasi | reverse complement strand
ATTGATTTCCCGCCTTTACTTGACACTGGCCATGGTTGTAGCCAAGCGCCATATAAATAAATAAATAAATAAATAAAGAGCTAGTGAGTGTGGCATACTAAAATCTGTAATTTGTGAATTGTATTTTATATTTTGCAAATGTGTGTGGTATGGCGGCCAGTTCGTAAAGTCTGCGTGTCTGATATCTGAGGAGTGACCTGTATAATATATTACTGTATTGTATGTTAATACTGTCTGTCTGATAAGCTGGAAATATATATGTTAAACTCCATATGTAACCTGATTGCTAAACTGTACTGTAGCAGAGAATTTATTACCGTAGAAAGTAAAAAAAATTATCAATTTTAAAAAAGATATTACTAGAATGCGTACTATGCGTACATAGTGGAAAGTCCGCTAAAACGATGGGTCAAATGAACCCGCAGGAAACACTTGTAAGACGATAAAAGAGCTTAATACAATAACACTCAGCACTATGCTGTCACTTGTAAGCTCCAACTGGATGCTGGTGAGAATTCAAAAGTACTCGAAAAGTGAGCCCATTTTGGTCATCTGAATTTTGTACGGAAATTTTATCATCGATCTATATAAAAATAAGTATAATAAGAATAATACGGGTATAACGCGCATAATGCCGCAAAAAATACGGGTACACAAAGGCGGTATTTCTTTTTTATTTTCTGAAAATTTCCAGGGTTAATTTAATCATTTGATTATGAACAGCATCACTTTCATATTGTCTAAATACAGCTTAAAATCCATTATTCCACATGCCGTACAAAAATACTGGTACAAAGGGAAAAAAACAAGGGTTGAAACCCCCTATTTTTCCATGGTCCGGGCACCCCCCGGAATTTGAATGTTTAAAGTATATTTGAAAGTACGGCATCATTATCAAGGATGCAAAAGTAGTATCAAATCACCTCTCAGACCAAGAGAGGGTTTTCACTTGCTACCCTCGATTTTTTCCTTTTGTACCAGTATATTTGTACGATGTTGTGGTATGTATTGTAATGTATTATAAGCTGTATTGAGACAGTACGAAAGTGATGCCGTATAATCAAATGACCAAATTTACCCTGGAAATATTCAGCAAATAAATTAAAATATACTGCCTTTGTAGACCCATATTTTTTACGGCAATATGCGCTTTCTTATTATTTTTCATGGATCTTTCGATGGGAAATTGCGGTACAAAATCAGATGACCAAAATGGGCTCACATTTCGAGTACTTTTGAATTCTCACCAGCATCCAGTTGGAGCTTACATGTGACAGCATAGTGCTAAGTCTTAGTATTTTAAGCTCTTTTATCGTCCTATGAGCGTCTGCTGCGGGTTCATTTGACCCATCGATTTGGTGGATGAGCCAGTAGTCTATACATTTTATCGTGCATCACCTATTTAACTTTTTTAGGTAGAGACATTAACAAACTATTTAGTTGTTCAGGCATGTAGTATGACGTAGATATTTATACAGATATCTGGCTCCACTATGTTTTCCAATGCAGAACACAAAGCTGTCTATGAGATATTCGAATAGATTTCAAGAATAAGTACATTCAATAAGTAGCTTAAACTCAAAAAGCGAGAAATGTTTATGTATATCAAAGAGCCCCAAACTCTTGAGCAACGCAAATTCACTTTGGAAATCCCTGGTCTACGTCTCCTTATAGGCGCATGTTGGACAATACGCCCATTATTGTACTCAATTAATTGTTTTAACTTTTAATGCAACGATGTTAGTTGTTACGCTTGTTGTATAACAATGTTGTGTCATAGATTTCTATAGTTTATAGATGTTATTCGGCGTCCTTTTTAACATTCCCTACTCAAAAATAAGAGCGTAGCCGTAGGATACTTGTCGGGCGGGACGCTATATCAAAATTCTAGATTATGTATATTATTCATAGGATTATAGCAGCGGTCGACCCATTTTGCTTGCGGCTTCGCCCGCGTTAAGAAGTATTTTTCATACTAACACAGTCATACCCTAATTTTATTACCATGAGGGGTAGAAATTATCAAAATCCTTTCTTAGCGAAAGCCTTTTTAATCCAATCCATCCAGTAATTTAGGCTGCGTGTTGATAGATTACTATTTCTATGTCAGTCTGTCAGTAACTTATATTTTTTGATTTGACTTGGGGTCCTTTGATTTGATTTGGGGTCCTAGAAGTCTGTCGGTCAGTCAGTAACATATGTTTTATTTTGAGCGGTCCCTATAAGAAGTCATTCAAATTATTCCTACTTAAAAATAAAATTAATTTCTGTTTTAAATTTTAGAAAATAAAATTTTTTATAACTATAATATGAATAGCATGGTTCCAATTTCATTGACCATAACATTTACTGATTTTAAAAATAAATCTTCATCATCCTTTCCAACACAAAGCACAAAAGTACATACTTTTAAATTAAAGTCCTGTATTACTGTTTGAGTTTATTTTCAATATGTGTCATGAATTCATCAAGAGGGTCGGTGCCTTTACAATCACTGGATTGTTTTCTGCCATATTCATTAATCAACTTCATATGTTCTTCCAAGTTGTTACTGTCATTCTCTTCTGAATCAAAATATTTGTCCTCTGCATCCTGAGATATCTGCTCCAAGTCATCATACTCCTCATTATTATCAACTGTCGAGTAGTCAAACTCCATGTCGTGGCCCTCTATAAAGCTGCTATACATTTCCTGTAAAAATTCTTCTCGGAGTAAATTCCTTTCATTTGCATTTATCATTGATTCGAGTCTTGGCTCTGGTATGTGACTGGGTTGGGTGTCGGGTTCATCAAAATCACCCCATCTCTTCTCTTTCTTACTGCAAGAGGGGGCTACAGTCTCCATTTTATGGTCCTCTGAATCAGGAAGATGCAAGTCTTCAAGCATACTCTGTATATTTTTTTTCTCTCTCATTTCATTTCTCTCTACAGATTCCAAGATGACTTTTAAAAATGAGTCATTATCCATGTCCATGCCATCTCGCTCTTGTAATTCCTCATTGGTTAGATACTGCCCCACTAATTGTTCATACAACAGGGGGTTGCGGTACATCATTTGCTTGTCACTGAAGTAGTCTGTACTAGTTTTGAGTCTTTGGAGAGCTTTGAAACGCCTATTCCGTATCCTCTTAATAGTTTGCTCTTTTGAATGATAAAGCTTCAAATGATTAATGCAATCTTGAAAATGAACATTATGTTTGAGATGCGCCAAATCCTCAAAGTAGCCTATGTGATTGGGCGAGCAATACTTTCCGAATTGCGTTAAGAATTGTGTCGGCGACTGTTCGTAGAGTTTTAAAGCGGCGCGTATATTGTCTTTAGTATTAATTTTTTGTTCATTAACGTGAGGGTGTAGAAATGAAATATTTACACAGCGAACTAAGTAGTCAATAATATCATGAATTGGATCGATTTCACTTTGACCATCGTCGCAGTCGGACAGGTTATTACAATCACTAGTCATTATAGAGTTTTTTTAGTATTACATTTCAAAATACCTTTATGTTACATTTAATAAAACATTATTAAATCTATTATAAGAGAAAAAAATATACAAAATCTGGCAAAAATTTTGTATGCTATAATAGATAATGTCATCTGTCAAATCTGTCAATTTTTTTAAGTGCCGAAGTACGTACGAACCATGATTCGAGAATCGAACTAAATGAAAGAATAGATTTTTATTTTTTCCATTAGAGTAACATTGAACGTTTCTCTTTAGTAACAATAAAAAACGCATACAAAAGTAAAAAAAGTCTTCTAGAATTAGCTTGGCTTTATAAACTTGTCTTAAATCATGGCAATACCACACAAAAACAATATTTACAGTAAAAAATTTACCGAGTATTAAAATTACATTTAAGAGTACAATAGATTTCTTGAAATTAATATCCTAAGACTAATCACAAATCGCAAAATAATTGGTCGGCAGTGTCGGCACTCGGCACCCTTAAAAAATTAACAGTCAAATTGTATTGTTAACTGCGTAATGTCAAAAAGTTTTTGACTTTTGAGACGTCAGTCGTCATTAAAAAATGTTTCTAAAAATCATTAAATTTTCTCGAGATTAGATTTCCTGATATTTAAATCATTTTACATAAACAATTTAATACAAATATTATATTACTTTAAATTAAGCATAATGCTAGAAGTAATATTATAGTGAAAAAAAATCCTTGAGCGTACTGATGTTTATTATTGTGTAAATAATCTGTATAAACAATAGAAATTAGAAGATGAATGTGTTTAACAACTGGACGTGGAGGTGGGAGGATGTGTGCGGCCCAGGTGGCCTGCGACCATGGAACGAAACTACAAAAGACTTCAGCATGTGTTTCCAAGAGTTGTTCCTCCATGTTCCTGTTTATTTCATTTTCGCCATATCTTCTAGCTATTACATCGGTTTGAGGAGGAACTGGGTGATACGAGAAAAGACACAGGAGCGAGCGATAATGTTCCGAAGTTTTGCTGTCCTTGCACTGGTTTTTATACCAATCATTCAGATTTACATATTATTGACTAATGCTAAGTATACTCTAGTCCCTATTGACTACTTCTCTGCTGGAGCCTGCTGTCTTTGTTGGGTTGCGCACTTCTCTTATGTGTTGGTGTTAAAGCATAGACTGGGTCAGAGCGCTCGAGGGCCAACGTTTCAGTTGCTGCTCTGGGGCATTACTGTTATACTCAACGTAATAGCCCTAAGAAGTAATATCATTTCCGGAGAAAGTTTGTCATTTGAAGTCGCAAATTTATGCTTTCATGTCATATATTTCTTGACTTTATTACCTTCAAGTGACTCCAGACCAACTTACTACTCACAGTGTCTTGTGGGATCACAACACAGACATGTAAGTAATTTTATCAAAATGTGCCTGTGGAATTACTTTTCATTTTTTTTAAATTTTTTGTTGTTTTTAGAATGAATACACTCCACTGCTGCCAGGCATTGATGAGGATGTGTTGGGGACTGCAATGCAAGATGCCAACATATTCTCTAAAATTGCATTCTGCTGGGTCAATCCACTTCTCAAGAAAGGTAAACAGTAACCTGAGTACGGAGGCAAAGTTTATAAACATAATATAATTGTGACAATGACTCATGTTGACACTATAATATCTTGCTCTAACATTGGTACTGAGTCATCAACATCTGGGTTTATGTTATTCATTAAGGTTCTTTCCCACATTTTTTATTGTAAGAAAATGTAAAATAATTTTATTTGTATTAAAATGATGTTGAGGAAAGTTAACCTTGAATTTAATGTTGATCATTAAAATGAAAAAATGAGTACTATATATATATATTTTTTTTCTACCTTTTAACAAGTTTACCGTTTTTAAGGATATGAAAACAAATTGAATGACCTTGAAGAATTATTTGATTTGCCACCACAGTACAGATGTTCATATGTTGGGGCTCGAATAGACAGAGCCCTGATAGGCAATGTAGACCACTATCAACAATTTGCAGAAGTGCCTCATGAACCATTTATTGGTTCAGGTAAGATTTTTAATAATATTGTAAGTTCATTGAGAAGAGTTGAAACCGTGCCAGGGTCAAGAGTAAGTTGGTGGAGTTGTCTCAAACCCAGGGGACAGATCACGACTTACATGATTTCTTTTGTTTTTTTTCTTTTTTTTTCATAATTGACATATTCCGACCAAATCACGACGGTCAGTTGACAGACTGGCTCTGTTTTAATTTGCTCCTTGGTACAGGTAGCCTAAAGCTGTTGCATGTAAACTTCATTGCGATAAAAACTTTATTCATAGGTTATGGAGCTACAGGAGAAACTAGACCAGAAAACATTTCAACACCAGTGACACCAACCTCCAGAGTGCTGGTGCGACCTCAAAGGCGGCAAAATGTGTCTCTACTGCGCGCCTTACACACCTGCTTTGGGTTCCAATTCTATACCATCGGACTGCTTAAGTTGGTGTCCGACATGGCCGGGTTTGCTGGACCCATGCTCCTAAACAAACTAGTGATTTTCGTCGAAGATACAAGCATAGATCAGCATATGGGGTATGTGATTTTAATTACTAAATTATATTCGTGTCTATAGAATATGTTGTCTTGATTTTATTCTTTTATCTTTGAAGTTTTGGTCAAACATAATTCTCCATGATTATTACAGATATTGAAATACAACAACGAAATCTAATGGTACTTAAGTGTACCATAATTTTATTATTGCTCGCAGTAGATTCACAAATAAAATTTGGTTTCTTTTGTGTACCAATTGTGGGCGCAGTTAGTTTTAGCGTGTAGCCCGCATGTTATATTTTGTAGAATCTTATTATGTTTCCCCTATTAATATTTATATTGTATTAAGTGATACTGTATATGTTTGTTAGTATCGATAGACATAGAGATAGACGAATTTTAATATAATCTCGGGACAGTTATGCTATAACTGTAATAATTGGTCCAAATTCAAGAAAAGGTCAAACGATTGCTTAAACTTTGAAAAATACCACTATTTCGTTTTTAAGTTAGACTGAGACAAAGTTGCACATCTCTGGTGTATCGTATTTTGCGTAGCGTATTCGTAACATCGTCGCCAGTTTGAACGCAAGATGTCACATCTTGCGTCCTAACTAGTTTCATTGGGCATTCGGATGAATGAGTCGGTTAGACCAAAAAATATCACGGCCTCAGAACAGTGCTTGTTCTGTTTCAAGCGTGAAGCTAGTGAGTTAACTGCTTAGCCCCCTAACCCTATTCCCCCCTATTTTATTCTATATTTCCTAAATTAGTTGATGCCCGCAACTTCGATGCGCGAAAATTTGTATGTAACGGGAATAACGTACATTTTCCCGGGATGAATAGTATCCTATGTGTTGCTTAGACTTAATGGCTATTAAATAAGATTTATTTGAATCCGTTCAGTAGTTCCGGAGATTAGCGAGTACAGACAAACAGACAACATTTTTTCTGTCGATTTGTGTACTATTACTGTTCCTTAGCCCCGCAATATTATTTTGTAAAAATAGTAAATGTACAGACACGCCAATTTTACTGTTTTATTACATGTATAGATTTAGGTTAGGTCATAGACGACCGGCAATTTTTCTGATATATGCGGACGACGTTACTTGCTTTTCATCAGGTGATCCGTCTGCTCGTTTGCTTACCAATTCTCCCCAACTACATAAAAAATACATCTCCCAGGTACCTGTACGCGCTGACTCTACTCGGCGTGACGCTTACCTCGATGGTATTCAACGTGCACTTCAACTGGCTGATGTCTGTGATCGGCATCAAGATGCGCGGCGCGATCGTGTCTACGGTGCTGCGGAAGACGCTCAGCGTTACGTCCACGGAGCTTACCGCCAGGTTCTTTTTTTAAACTTAAAATGTTTTTGGGCTCTTTCATTTTTTTTTACTTTTTACCCGACTGCGCCAGATGGAGAGTTATGTTTTTCGAGAGTATGTATGTATCTTAACGTATGAGGAATCGTTAGATTCGTCTTAATAGAGCAAGTGACACAGACAACATTAATAAATTTAAAAATGAAAATGACGGGTTTCAAAATTTTTTTCCGCCCATTAGAAATATACATAACTTGATGTTTAAATTGATGGTTCCTGCAGTCGGGTTCACTGTTTTTAGACATTCAGCTTGTTATCATTGATTTGTTTATACGAAGGAAAACGTCTGTAATTCTGACTGTCTATTTATGACTGTCAGGTTCAGCGTGGGGGAAGTGACGAACTTCATGTCGACCGACACAGACAGAATCGTCAACAGCTGCCCGAGCTTCCACGCGCTCTGGAGTATACCATTGCAGGTAAGTACTAAGGACCAGTTGCACGATTTCCTGATATGTATCGGATAGGCTATCCGCAACTAGTTTAATAGATAATCCATACTATCTGTAAGATAAGTTGTGGATAGCCTAAACGGCACCTATCAGAAAGTGGTTAAACAGGTACGAAGAGTGTAACGGTATTTTTCTGTTATGTATAAATTATGTGTAGTATAGTTGAGCCAGGGAGTTTATCTGCTAGAATATAATAACTACTCTATCTGTTACATAAGTTACAAATAATCCGGCACTTTATCAGTCAGTGTTGAAAGAGGTACTGATTCGTTGAATTTATCTTTACTATCATTTTCTTATTCTCCACTACTATTCAAATATTTTCGCAGCTGGCCATAACTCTGTTCCTGCTGTACCAACAAGTGGGAGTGTCCTTTCTGGCGGGCGTGGCCTTCTCCATCGTCCTCATACCGGTCAACAAGGCCATAGCGAACAAGATCGGGGAGTTGAGCACTGAGCTGATGAGGCACAAGGACGCCAGAGTCAGCCTCGTCGGCGAACTGTTAAGAGGCATCCGCGCGGTCAAGCTGCACGTGTGGGAGGACTACTTCATTGAGAGGATATCGCGTGAGTATAAAGCTGAAAACAAACTATTGGACGCGACTTACGCCTAATAATTTGCACACTTCAATGTATAATGGGGGAAATTGAAAGAGAGCCAGTTGACGGACCGACGTCGTTTGGTCTGGATCTGTATCTATTTTAACTTCTCTGCTTGTTACAATACACGACTTACATGGAATTGACATATTCTGACCAAATGACGTAGGTCCGTCAGCGGGGCTCTTTCAAGTTTCCCCATAATACAATTATTATCTAGGCCGCGACCGTAAGTCGGGTCCGATTAGTATGTTTTTAGCTTAACATTTTTCGATCAAGCACGTCGTTTGGTTTAACTATTAGACTGTCAATGTTTCACTCGCGAAAATACGGCCGTCTACGCTGGATTGTTGTCGCCGTCGTCCGAAATCTTTCGTTGTAGGTATACGGACGCTACCTGTCTATTTCTTTCGTGCACGCAAGTGTTACTATAGTTGTATAATGGTGGCTGGTGCCATGTATGAGATCCTGTAGATCTTTTCTCTTTCTTTCTTTCACACCTACAGGAGAGAGAGGCATTATTATGAGGCATATATTGCAAGGACTGAAATGACCTTAGTGGCGCTTCGGCCCTGACCGAGCATGTTGTCTCGCTCGGTCGGAAGATCTTCCTTTGCGGCGCCTAATCATCCAAATAAGCTCAATAAAGTTTTAATTCATTATAATATTTCGCAGTGGCCCGTAGTTCGGAGATGCGTTACCTGCGCGCTCGCAAGTACTTGGACGCGGTGTGCGTAGTGCTATGGGCGACGACGCCCGTGCTCGTCGCCGCGCTCACGCTCGGCACGCACGCGCTGCGCGGGATCGACCTCGACGCGCCCACGGTAACGTACCATGGGGGAAATTGGAATAGTCCCAGCTGACAGACCTACCGCTTAGTCATTTGGTGGAAGGATGTCATTTCCATGTAAGTCGTGATCTGACGACTGGATTAGATATACTTCGATCTGCAATCTAGCTCTGTACCAACTTCCCTTGTTGTTGTACTATCAGAGAAGTTGAAAAAGATACAGATCCTGAATCTTAGTAATTTGGTCGGGTCATGTCAAACTTAGCCGACAGATCCGAATTGACATATTCCGACCCATTGACGTAGATCCGTTAACTGGCTCACTTCCAATTTCCTCCATTATACATGGTGTAACAGGTATATAATACAAACTCTATACAAAGTATTATGATGTATGTGTAGGGTGTCACCCTATATATTCCCCGTATTAGCAACAGAGTGATTTAAATTTTGTACTCAAACGCTGTGCGCTCTATTTTGTGATACTCTAACGGCCGCTGGTTATTTATAAAAATAGATTTTTAGTCACTCATCACATTCAAACGAATTTTCTGTTTCATTCTTTATTTTTAGTACATCTGTTGTAATATGTATTTCATTTTTTTGTTATTTTTATTAAATATGTTTTTAACGTTTTGCATTAGGTATTCACAACGGTGGCACTGATCAACATGCTGATATCGCCGCTCAACGCCTTCCCCTGGGTACTCAACGGTCTCACAGAAGCCTGGGTCTCCATCAAACGCATACAGAAACTGTTAGATGTAGGTTGTCATATTACATTAATAATTACTAGCTTTATCCCTCGGCTTTGTTTGAGTAGAATCAGAATATTTACAAATGATTTACCCCACGGGTATATAGAATCGGAATACCGTATCTGTATACCAAATTCCATAAAAATCCGTGTTGCAGTTTTTTTTAATCTGTGGACGCTTCACACCATGTCAATCTGGCCCTGTGATAAGTACCCGAAGGACTTGTGTTACGGGTACCAGACAACGGAAATATATTTAATGCTTTTATACTATACACATATTTAAATTTTTTATTATATGATACATATATTTAATACACATCCAAGACCCAGGAACATTGAAAAACTTGCTCCGTCGGCGACCCCCGACTTAAGCTACCAACGCGCCTACCAACTGAGCCACAGAGGTCTACTACTTTGTAGTTTTCTTTTTATAATTATTTATTCGATCTTGTTTCTAAACGTTGCAGATTCATCGTCAGACGAAGAGATGGAGATTGAGCGGTATCAGTCGGAAAGTGAACAGTCTTGGGGTGATGATAATGACGCGGATGACGTGGAGAATGACGCCGATGACGCGGGGAATGACGTAAATGACATCAGTGATGACGACAGCGAACACAGTGAGATGTCGGATGAATAAAATATTTGTTGTTATATATGGTGTTTCATTCGTTGATACTGTTATTACTAGTATAATATCTTAAAATTATACCTTGATAGTTTAGATTGGGCGACACGTGATATAAACGTCAGCTGTTTCTTCTTCTTTTATTTTTTTATTTATTTATTTATATGGCGCTTGGCTACAACCATGGCCAGTGTCAAGTAAAGGCGGGAAATCAAT
>JAOTAV010000106.1:0-10823 GCA_026546445.1 Cyclargus thomasi | reverse complement strand
CCTACCGCGTACAGCCTTCATAAATTAAAACTTTGGATCAAACGTCGATAGTGTAATGGTTTTTGTATTATGCGATCGACGATTAGGAATTTGCATATTCCATGTAACGATTGCGGTGTCGAAAACATTTTTATTTGCGATGCAAAAATATGAGACCTTCCAGCACATGTATACCTGGAAGTCCATGTAAGCCACCCCAAAACAGCACAGGCATTAGTATCTGGTCTGGATCGAAAAAACTGGTCATCTCATGTGGGCCAGGCTTTCTTTAGAAATTGAACTTAGGTTCTACAATTCCTTATCCGAAATAATATTTTGATAAAAATTATGAGTTATAGCCTTTGACAAAACTATTTTAGTTAATGTGATAAGAATAAACTTTTATTACTTGGTAATGCCTGTATAGTGTTAATGTCCTATTAATTTCAGTCTCACCTTCCTACTTTAATCTAGACAGAACGTGTAACAATCTGGAACCATAAAATGTGTTTATGTTAAGTCATTAAGATTCCGAGATGTTGAAACACAAATTGTAACAAGTTAACTATGTTACAAACATTACGAATACAAAATTATAATATGACTACTACTATAATATTATGTTACAAATATTATTACATCGAAATTTTATTACAGACTAGACTAGATAGAAATCCGTTGCGACAAAATTCGTTGATTGATTCGTCGCGGGAATCTTACATTTTTCCAGGACTTAAAGTATCTCCATACCAAACAGCAAAATCGATTCAGTGGTTTGGCCGTGACGAGGTAACATACAGACAGACACACTATCACATTTAAAATATAAGTAAGGAATATGTTACAAATATTATCACATCGGTGTTGCAATTTTATAACTTAGCAACTATAAGAGGAGGAAGGGTCTAATAGAAAGCTTTTACTGTCACTCAAAGTCTCTAAAATAAATGTTAAGCCATATCCCGTGTACATTATTATAACCGTATACTCTAAGGAGAGACAGTAAAAATCTAAGGGCCTTTTTCACCACTTCCGGGTAAGTGTCGTATAGACTACTCACAACAGACAAATGAAGTATGGAGAATCTATTAAATTTGTTGTGGTTAGCCTATCCAACACTTATCTTAGTCTTAAAACATTGCCTTAAAATTACATAAGGAGTCTTATCTATGAAACAACTGAAATACCGACATTAATAAATAACAGAAACATAAAACGTTTAACCCCCGCTTAAGATATAATCTCGTCTGGTATTTTATATCAGATGCTGTGTGGTCATGGCTACATTACCCAAACGACTAATCAATATATTTTATATTCGAGAAATTAATAATCGCTGTAAACGTCAAATCGGAAATGTATAAAATTACAGTGACTATATCTTTATCTGTGAATCAAGTTAACATAATGTACTGAAGTATAAGATACACTAAGGTGTATATAATATTTAATTCGCTCTATATAATAACTTATTACAGTTACATAATAATATTTTGACCATTATAATAATAATTTTTATGCAAAAGTTCGTCTGTACTTCTGTTCGTCAACACATTGAGATATGTTGGCATAAATCCAGACATATACACTTTTTATTTACATTATGGATAAAATAAATAAATAGGTTTCTATGAAATTATCGTCTGCATTTCCCTAGACAAATTGTAATGGTATGTTAGCGTAACGGACGATGTTTTTGTGTTCGCTGACCTTTGGATTTCTATTAAAATGTAACAGGCTATTGTTAACCTTTTACGGACCAGATGTGGAAAAAGTCACAATCATGTATGCGAGTAACTGTCTACAATAGAGTGGAATTCCATCATTATCGGTAATTTTCCTCACTTTAGCAGTTTATCAACCGCTGGTCGTGGATAGCCATCATTATGTTGGATCACAAACGTATCTATGCACTTACATTGTACCTCTGAAGATAGACCGAGGCTTTTCTTTAGAATCAACAAAGTATAAAAGTGCTATTAAACTTAATATTGCTACGATTATGCTTGACCTTTTTAACTGCTTCAAAATGTATGACGAACCTTTAGTTTTATAAGAAAGAACTTGGAACATTAAAAAGACTAAGGGCCGCTGTTCACCGCTTACTTGTAAAGTTTCTGTTAGGCTATCCATAACTTTTTGATTCAGACTATATCCAGATTGCATGCAAAATCTGTCAAATAAAGTTATATATGTCAAATAAATAGGCTACCTGTAAGGGGTGAAACAGACCCTAAATATTCAAATAATAATGATAAGCTCAAGGTGTTTATTTAAATTCCTAATACATTTTAGATTTTTCGTTCCATTATAACTTGTCTACGTAGAGTTAAATCGATTAAATGTAAGGCCCTCGGCAATAGGTCGTAAGACCTATGCTTAACTTTCTCGATGTTCTGCAAGCCTGGTAAGCATTTGTCCTCGATCGTTAAATTTTGCTTTTCAAAGCCCACGGCTAAGCAGAGGAATGCAGAAATTAACATTGTTTAGCTTGGGCCATGAATTTTTAATTCTAGGTTGTAACTTGTAATAGAATTTATACTTAACGTTCGATAATGTTTTGAAATAAACATAGGAGAAATAAAAACCTAATATACTTAGTACGAAGCAAAGAAAATCACTTAGGTTATCAAAAATCTCTTGCATACTCTCGTAGCTTCGTAGCGCATTCTACAACTCTACCTGTACTACTGATTGGAATGTTATTGATGTCAGAGAAGACCCTTATGATAAGCTAGGAGCCTTTAAATAAGCAGCAGATTACAACACGATCTTATTGTTTTCAGGGTGGTTTTCGGCGTGCGGGTGTAGAGGGGGGGCGCTGGCGTCTCCTCGGGGCTCCATAGCGGCGTTGCTGAGAAGTCGGGCCTTCGCCCTTGTTTCACCTAGAGCCATCTCGGCCTACCGAGCGAGACCTACATCAGGTAAGATTTAATGATAGTAATATTACAAATCTTATCCACATAACCATAAATACTATTTAAGCAACAACGAGAGCAAAATCTACCCGCTTATTAACTACGTATTCATTTAAGGAACTGTTTCCCCGCTTACTGATAAAGTTTCTGTTAAGGTATCTACAACTTTTGTGACTGAATATCTGTCAAATAAACTTGTGGATAGACTATCTGTAAGCGGTGAAACAGGCCCTTAATAAACTATGTTATATGGCAAATTTTCGTGTCACAATGTAGAACTTACCCATTACTTATCCGAATTGGATGTACCGATCTTTAAAATTTCATATACGAGTACATGTGTGTTCAGTAGGTCTGAGAACCGGCTACAATATATTTGAAGCGTCAAACAAAGTCTGCAGGGGACAGCTTTTATGCTGTTATATAAACTTTTGCGTGATATACCCATAAAAAAAAATTGAGTAACTTAATTTTCACTTGATATCAATCAAACATTAAAATAATAATGGCATGAGGTCAATGACTAAGGAAGATCCGGGCATTGTTTAGTTAGGCACGAATAATTCTGATTAGATACGGCAGTTTGTGATTATCTAGCAGCTACATAGGTATAAGGCAATACTATATTCTAGATTTAATAATTTATCAAACACCAGTAGACTATGTAGTACTTAAATTCTCAAGACAGAGTCTAAGAGCTTTAGAAGTACCTTTAATAATAATGATTGTGGTCCTTCAAATTCTGGTGCATTGAATTTAAACCATGGAACTTTTTTATGGAGGATCTTTTAAAATTCTCTAACAATGTCGCTGTGTCTTATTGCAAAAGTATCATAGACAAGTGACTCAAATGCTAATGAATAGAAGTGTAATGGAATAATGAATTCATTAGATTAGTTACTACAGTCTATAGGTCAACCGTCGTTACATCACAGTGATCATTCATATCGTTTGTAATAAGAAATCGTGTGACAGGTTGCGCATACGCATGATATGTACTTAGGTATTTGCTCGGTGGTAAAGCGTGATCACTTGTCATTTGGTGAGTAATCATTGACAAATTCAATACATTACTAAAGACCTACATCAAGCATGTTGTTTTATAGCATCAGGAAATGCAAAATTGATTGTTTCTAATTTTCGAATGCTTTTACCCTCCTATTCTATAAATAATGAGAAATTAAGTCTTATTCAGTTTATTTACAATAATTTAGTATATATACAAACACGCCTAAAACTAAACCAAATTAGCTCACAGATCCGTAATAATAATTAATCTTGTTACGACAAAACGAATGTTTACAAGACTGCAGTACCACGTTTAATTTTAATAGCTTTCATAAAATACTAGGATCGCATATATCCTTTAAATTTAACAAGATGTGTGTTTTCAGAGAGTGGTCGCGTGGGCGCGCAGTACGAGCGGTCGGCGGCGCGGCCGGGCACGCCGCTGCGGCTGGCCGGTGTCTTCGCGGACGGCAGCAAGGCCAAGGCGCCCAAGTACGCGCAGCTCATCGACCCCCAGGGAAATGTAAGTACTTTACTACGAGGATCATCCAACATCTTTGTGTCCATACACAGAGATGTGTTCAGCCTACCAGGGCTATGGAGCCCTGGTAGGCTCCAATAACCATATCTGGAGAAATCGGGTGTCAGATGATTTCGAAATATATATTTTTGTATAAGAACATTATATACTACTACCATTAATAAAACTGTCATGCACCTAATACCTTACAGAAAGAAATATATAATTAATTTGCAGCTTAAGTTTTTTATGACAGTTACCTAATTCAAACACTTTTCATGCGATGAGTTGAAAAACAAAATTTTAACAAGCAATTAAAATAATAAATTTTTCTGCTCGAGCAAGCAATTTTGCGTGCTCCTAAAAATGTGGCAAAAAGTAAAATTAATTTACGCTTGTTAACACCTTAATTAGAGCTTCCACCTTCTTTTTGCCATTACCGAACCATTACATAAGTATTATGAGCACCTTTACTTATTTTTGTGAAGTCGCTGCCATATCCGTATGTTTCGTATTATTTATAAAAAATTAAAGTACTAATTTTCCTACTCTGTATCGAGTGAGAAACATCCCATGCTATTAAAATATGTAATCATGTACGTTAACAATAAAGTCATGTGACTTAAACATAATTTAAACAACTTTAAGCAATTGTACCTACGGGGGCCCGAAATATATACAGTAACTCAACTTTCTGTTAAACAACTTTGTTTTGAACTATATAAATCACAAAACCTTATTTTATTTACAATGGTCTCCACTCTACATTATATCTCGTGAACCTAAAAAGATAGAGCCATCAGTAGGTATATGGCAGTATAGCAACAACTTCGTAACGTCTTTACCGTAAAAATCTGTATTTTGACACGAGTTGTGTTCCTCTGATAAAAGCGTACTGCGAATACGCTTATATAATATCTGCGGCGTTAAAGTGGAAAGGTACGTTCGTCGTTTTAAAAGTAGCTCTTAAAGTTTATTGTTATCTCGCGAATTTGTTGCGCGCGTCGAGCCGCGATAGTGTAAGTGGCCGAGCGAGCTCCGCACGCTGTGACCCTGATACCGATTAATCAACATCAGGACCAGGCGAGCAGAACCGACTTTTCGATGTCGATCCGATATTACTTTCGCTGATTGATGGCAGAAATAATCAGAGAGAATCCTATTCTATTCATTACTTTTTGTGTCTAGGGTCTGATGGCCTTTCAGATATCACATATTTTATCGAAGCCTCTATCATCTATTTAACAGGAAGAAGAAGAAGAAGATGGGCTCGGAGTCTCTCGATTCTCGTTATAGGAGTATTGTTGTAAAGCAATTTTAGAACGTAATTATTATTATCTATAAATAATTTGAACTTGTAGCTACAAATTCATTATTATTTAAAAACTTTATTGTGTTTAATATTTGTTTAGTATCATAAAATTAACTTAACATAAACCTACTTATGAGGGGCATAAAAACAAATTACACAGTTAATATGTTGTAAACTTCAAATAAATTTCAAAGTTATTTGAAACCATGTTTAAAGTAAATAGGGAAAGCCGATTGTGCGCTCGTGGTTTAAACTCTCCACATAAAATAAAATCCTAGAGTAAGACCATGTCGAAAAGAAATTAAAAAGAAATACGTCCTTACACTCGAAAGAACATTAAGTATTCTTTGTCTATTTTCCTTCGACAACCCATAGTAACGCACAGCAGGATCTCAACAGTAAAGTGCTGGCAATCTTAATGGGTCGCCGTGCTTCACAGAAGGAGACTTTCGTCCCATTACAATACGGTTCGTTTAGGATGTAGAACTCTGCGAAGAATTCTATTCTAGGCCCAAGTTATTCGGCCTGCTAAAACTTGTAGATACAACTTTATTGCGCGGCAATAGAGGTCACAAGGGACGAAGGAGGGATCCTTTTGTGCATTTCTGCAATCTGAGGGCAGTGTCCTCGGTGAACCGTGTTGCTAGGACGTAGAATAGGGCTGTCAGGATTTCTTTTTGTTTGCGCCGCACCAAAAGATATTGACGTTTAGGTAAATCGACACATTGTGCTGCCTCACTAGTAAGTCACTTTAGATAATATTTTTCTAACTTTTTTACATGGTGAAGTTTTATTTGGGTTTTATTAAAATTTGGTATAATAGGAGCTCTTTTGATCAACGACATTACTGAAAATCAGATAAATCTTTGAAAACGGTTCTAATTTCGACATTTTAATTCATAGAAAAAATGGAGCAGTTTGTCAAGATCTCACTGCCATTCTTCAACACTCGTCATAGTTATACGGGACAGTTCTTAGCAAATAATAAAATTTTATTAATGGACAATAATTATTCCTGTAAGTACTCGTAATACCGGGTTAGGTAACGCAGAAGCTGCTTATTTATTGTTTAATGTTTATTGTTTATAGTTCTATTAAAGTGCAAAGTGAATTAGGTAGAACATAGAATAATTATTGTCGTAAATCGTAAACCCAATGGAGATGTTACGACCGACTTACGTGGAAATGCTTTTAAAGCATTCTAAAAGATTTCATTTTTTTTAAATAAAAATAGTTTATGTACTCAATTATTGGCAATTAGTTGAGATGAGATGGAGAGAAACAGTAGCTACTTTTGATATTAGGAAAATATCATGTTCTAAAGGGGGTTCCAAGAACAATCGTATTTTTACGTAACTTTCAAATTCCACGCGAGCGAAGCAGGCAATAGCTAGTAACAAATAATAAAATGACAGTTGAATACTTTACCCTAAATTTTAGATTTTGGTTTGACCATTGACCAATTATTTTAGGTATAATTTCTCTATGGTTCGACATAGCGAAGTATAAGATCGTTATCGTAGATATCAGCCCTAATAGAGACACGCGAAAAATGATGGGCGCATTTTGTTTATGGTATAATGAGCCCCCGACAACGTGGGTCTCGGCGTGGTACCGGCCGCGGGTACTCCCGACTCACGACCAGGGACTTATAAGAGATGATAATTGAACTTATAGCTCGCTGTCAGCTATTAGCGCTGCTTAGCATAAGCAGTTGCTTATTAAATTTAAATAGAGGTCGCCCTGTGGGCAAAATTCGACCATAAATATATATATTTAAAATATTATAAAAAAACTTTATTCTATTTACAATTCAATTACAGACTTTAATTTGGCATAAAGGTCTCGTTACCTGGCCATTTTTATGAAAAAAGACTTACACCACAAACAAAATCGTATTTCGTGTATGATTATCTTGTTATGTCAAAATATTGTAATGTGGCTAATGTAGTGTGTGTAGCGTTTTATTTATTAAAAATATGTAAAATTAAAGTATATTAAAAAATAAACGCTCCTCTCATATCAACTTTAACTGGGAGAAATTTTATGTTTTTACATCTACGCGTCTTTTGTAAAACGGGTACAAAGTTTTCCGCTCGCGTATTAATATAAAGATGAAGCATTTAATGAAATAATGGAATCTCTGTTTTTGGGCAGACTATGATGTGCACGACTGCGATACGTAGTTAATCTACACTGCGAAAACCTCCATTTAATTATTAATATGCTATTAGATTTTAATGCACAGAAATAAGTTTAACTGCTGCATTCAATAACAAATATTAATGACTTGACTATTATTAAATGAACATTAAGCCCTCTACATTATCTGTCGAACCGTTCGTTCAAATTAAGTTTAATCATTGTTAAATACACTACTGAGAATGGCCGATAGATATCTTTACTTTATATATTTCATATTATCTTTACTTTCCTTTCGCGGATAAGAAAAAATAAGAGGATACACCCAGCGGCTAGAATAATGAGAAATATGTATTTGTAATATTTACTGCTGTCTCTTATCACAAGCCGGGGAGACAGCAGAGCGCGATAGAGACAACTGCATCTTGGATGGAAAAAACCCTTTAAGAGAACAGGAAATCAACGATACGTTGTCCCCTGATTCATATTCCAAAACTTTACCGATTTAATATATTTTTTCATAAAAAATGAAAGGGTCTCTATGTTTTCATTTTTTTATTTCCAAATTTGTTTTCTGGATCTTTGTACGCAGCGAAAAATCTGGGCATTTTTTCGGGGTTTTGAAAGTTCATATATCTTTTAATAATTAAATTATGAAAAGAAAACATAGGGGACATGCTAAGGGTAGTCATTAGTATTTATTTAAAACAATTATTACCCTACCGGCATTATCCTCTTATCATTCAAGAACTGCCCTAGTGTCTCCTCTTAATCGTATTACAATTTGGAACCTTTGCATTTGTACGCTAGCAACTTTTTCGACTCTATCGATTCTAAACTTTTGTGGGTCAGTCTCGAGTTTTTAAACTATCGTCTTGTATCAGCATGGACCATCGTTACGACTTATAACAGTTATTATATAGTGTACTTTTAAAGTTTTAGAGATAATGATAGAGGTCAGTATCATTAAATACGATCCACCTACTTTTTGTTTGCCGACGAAAGCTCACACCGTTCGTCGAGGCCTCGATTCTCTGTTGACCATATTTAGGTGCAACTTAAAAATTGACTTGTCATTGCATCGTTAGTGCTAGTTGCCTGAGTAGCTCAGATGATAGTGTAAGTTTTTGCTTTTCTCTTGTTTCTTAAAAAATAGTAGTCGACTTCAAATAACCGAGAAAGCTGCGCTTAACTACAGTAAAGGTACTATACAGTATATGCACTCCCGCCCTGTGTTTGAGATAGCTACTGGCAGCCGCGCGGCTTGTGACATGTGCTAGGGCTGCCTCTTGGTAGTACTTTAATTTCCTGACTAAAAGTTTATACTTATCTGTCTTTTTATCTGTCCACTTGGGTATCTTTTAGGGTTTTTTAGTTATTGTTAATATGTTTTGTTATTTTTAAACGGTTTTATTTAGTTTCCCGGTTCGTTTATTTATTTGGTGGCACAAATAGAGTAAATGAAATTTTACCGTCTTTCCGTCAACTGATTGATCTGAAATTTGTTATATACTTTTTTTTAATGATATTTTGGTAGGGGGCAAGTGAGCAGATGGGTTACTTGATGGAAAGCAACTGCCGTCGTCTATGGACACGCGCGACATACGAAGAATCGCAAGTACGTTACCGGCCTTTTATGAGGGTTGAGTTTACCCTATTCCCTCATAAAAGGCCTCGCTGAACGAAACACAGCACAACGCCGATTCACGTCAGTTTACGGCTTTAATTCTGGTAATAATAAAATAAATACAAACATAATTATGTATGTTCAATTGCATGTTGATATGTTGAGGTGTTCGAAGACAACACAAATATGTCGGTATTTTCTGACATATCAAAAACGTAATTATATCGTCCAATATAAGAATTCTCTTAATAATACGAATTTCACAGATGTATGCTTTAGACTCCAAATTATTATCGGGCGAGCGAAGCGAGCCCTCTTTAACCCACTCTTAGTTGGTTAGTCTTAGGTTCTTTGAGTCCCGGGCAAGATATGTTCTTCCCCGGGACTCAAAGAACCGATTTTGCTTAAATTTGATATCGAGATACCATACCAAATTTCAGCAAAATCGGTTTAGTGTTTTGAGCATGAAGGTAACAGACAAACACACTTTCGCATTTTAGCGAATTCATGCTTTGGTCATTATAACCGTAAATCGTTTACTAACTCTACAGCCGTAAAACAAACAACGGGAATATTGGCATACAATTTTAACTGCTTATTCCTAGGCAATGTATAAAATAAAAACTATTTCATACATTGTTTAAGCGTTTGAGGCATTTTATAAATTGACTAGGCATTGTACAGAATGCCTGATTATACACATTGCCGGTAACATAATATATATTCTAATTCTTACCAATCATGGCTTCTTTGGCTGTGTTTCTCGTAAAACATAGCTTTTCTTTTGACTACAGTTTGCACCGAAGTAGAAGATACAGTTGAAATTTCTTTTATCTGCAAGAATAATAATTAGTTAATTATTATTTATTAATGCAAAATTACTATTTTTGTATTGCAAAAATACATAAGCAATCTATCAATACCTTTTGCGTTGCGGAAATTTAGCTTGGTTAAACTTTAGCATGTAATTAAAATAATAAAGTTAATTGTAACCACCAAAACCGAATTATTACAATGAAGCATGCGCGTGCGCTCCATACAGGCAAAAAAGCAGTGCATTACTTGCCAAATGAATTTGGATGTCTTGTTTATACAAAAGTACCTTTTATGAATGAAAAATTTTATTATTTTTTTCAAAACCTGACGGACGTTGTCCTGCCAGTATTTTACACTGTAGCTTCGATATTGTTGTTACAGTTGCTTCGATATTAAGGTATGGAGTAATATTCTGGGGTAACTATGGAGAGAGCGAAAATATATTTAAAGCACAAAAACGCTGCATAAGATGTATAGCTAATATTAAAGTAACTGATAGCT
>JAOTAV010000105.1:0-10824 GCA_026546445.1 Cyclargus thomasi | reverse complement strand
TAAATATATTTCCGTTGTCTGGTACCTGTAACACAATTCCCTCGGGTACTTAGCACAGGGCCAGACTGACGTGGTGTAAAGCGTCCATAGATATTATTATTATAGCTAATGAATAAAACGTCTAAAGGAACTTCCGACATCGTCAAAAAGCTAAATTACCACCCATTCCATCATAAAAATTAAATGTATGGGGCAATGGAATTGTCGTAAGGAAAGCCTTAATTTACCATGTATTGGGAATGAGCGTGGTGGCCAAAGGAAGATCTTCCGACCGAGAGAGGTGTTATACTTGGTCAGACCGAAGCTCACGTGATTCATTTCAGCTGTACCCACCCCCCACCCCCCAGAAAACCGGAGGTCGATCTTGAAGTGTCAAAAGTGGCAAAAGCCTAAATCCAAAGCTCTAGTTTTTTCGCGAAGAGTACCACAAGAATGTTCCGGCAGTGGGGTATAGAGGGTTCGCTTCGCTCGCCCAATAAATGATATTCGTCTTATTTAAAGTAATGAGATAAAAGAGAATTAACCATGCTAAATAACTGTAACCACATCATTAAAATCACTTTGGTACTTGGACATTCCTCAAGTCGAGTTCGCCGGCTCCGTTTGTATCGAAACCAGATTTTCTTCGACCGATGAATTTGTTAAGGGTGATCGCTAGCTGGTTCTCAGTTTTTAACATACAACCTTTTTACCAAACTTTTACGTTGAAGAGGAAGTAATCTCCGTTTTTTCCGTATATATTTTTTATGAAATTTTAAGCTTCTCTAGATTTTTTATGGTGGGAAAATTTATATTATTTAAGTAGTACAATACTTAAATTTGGGAAAATCAGGAGGTACAAAAAACCTTAATAATATTATAGAATGTTACTAGGAGTTTAAAACAGAAGTTACTACAAGCAAATACAGCATGTTGACTGAAACGTTGTCAAACATCGAACAAAACTTTTGCTTAAAGAACCTCCATACAGTGACCGATGTTCGATATTCGTTATTCGGCACGATCATAGTGCAAGCGTCCACATAATCGGTCGTAGCGCTTATCTACTCGTCGATCAAAGGCGAATATACACGAATATCGGTGGACAGAGGCGAGTTTGACCTCTACTTAATTGTGCTCGCTTATCATCGTCTATCTTCGTCGAAGAGTAGCCATTATATATATGCTGATTGCTAGGGCTTCATTCTCGCGTAAAAATGTTGTAGCTATCGCTCGGTTTACATTTTTTTTTTAGTGTCATGTCAAGACGCACTTTAAATGACACTAAAAATATGTAAACCGCAGTGCCCGTTCACATGTATATACTAATCACTTAATGCTTAACACTTGCACTAAACACTAAATGGAATGTAAATCGGATACTAAATGGAAATCGGGCTTTAAATATCTAATTAACAAATAATCGTGTTCATTATATTCAGAAGTTGAAATAAATGATATCATAATTTATGTAAGTCCAGACTCAATATAAGCTTCAGGCTTCAGCTTTATCAAACATCACAACGTTACTTCAAAAACTTTTCGCTACACGAATATGTGCGTCGACCCTTACATTGAGGTCAAATTATAAATTACACCAAAATCGAGCGCCAAAGTATAACGAGGATGTTATTTTGCTTTCTGTCACATTGGCCTTGTATCTGGACGGATGCGTCGATACCGGTCCTATCGCCCGCTTCCCGCTGTCTTTTATAAAGCCTCCACGTTTCTGGCGGAGTCAGTTTTTGTGAGATAACAGAGGTAGCCAGACCGCGGCTCACGGCGACATGTTATCACCGCGCTCCGTAACGATCCTGGCCCTGGTGGTGGCCGCCGCCGCCCACCCCGCCCTCCTGCCAAACGTCAACAAGAGACCCGTCACGTCACTGTCGCGAACAGAGCTGGAGGACGTCCAACCCTGGATCAAGTTCCCGTTTTTCGGAAATGTCCTGGAGAGCTTCCCACACTTCCTGCCCACCATCCCCGAGGCTGGCCCGAAAATCGAAAACGACAGCAAGAAATTCCAAGTGATCATCAACGTAAAAGAATACAACAAGAAGGAATTTTTAAAGGTTAAAACTAAGGGAAGTTTCATCATCATACAAGGAGCGCACGCCGACGTTCAAAACCAACAGAGTTCCATTGATAGTCAGTTCATTCAAACTTACACTATGCCTCTCAAAGTTATACAGTCCAGTGTGACGGCTACCTTGACAAGTGATGGTTATTTAGTGGTAACTGCTCCAATTGGTAGTGTTATTAATAAAATTACTTACAATGAAAAAGAAATACCAATCATTGAAAGCGAACTACCACTTGTGGAAGAAAAAGTTGAGGATAAAAATATCGTAAGTGCCCCAACAACACCTGCACCATTGATCTTAGTTACGCCATCGATAGAACTTTTGCCCCCAAAACCAACAAAAGATGAGGCCGCAAACGTTGCCTATTTAATTCCAACTATTCCGGCGATATCACTTTTACCGCCGAAGCCAATTAACGAAGAAAATAATCCAGCACTAATCCCTGCTGTACCTACAACGGAACTCTTACCTCCAAAGGAAAATAATAATCAAGAAGTTAATGAGCCTATAGTAATTCCAGTGCCACCAAGTCAAGATGAAAGCAATGTTGCTGCCAATAAAAACAATGAAAACGCTAATAAGCCTTCTGACAGAGAGGTTATTGTACCAGCTATAATATCTATTCCATTGCAACAACAAATTGAAGGTCAGCAAATAATCGTCGGCCCTACATATGCACCTATTACGAATGTTTTGAACAACGATGCTACACAGTCCGTGGAAAGTGCAGCTGCACCAACAACCGAGGCAATCGCTTCAATTAATGAACCATTACAAGGATCCGTAACCAATAATGCACCAGGACAAGAAATTGCTACAACTGAACAAATTTCGCTGTACACAAGTAACGATATTTACACATCTGTTCCTTTGGAAGAACAAAATAATAAATTAGAAGACATAACAGAAAAAGCCGAAATAATCCAATTAAGGAGTGAAGGATTTGAAGATTACACAACTGAAACTTCTTCATTACAAGAATTAGGACCAGCGGACACCCTCGTCAATGTACTAAGGTCAGATATTACTCTTGAGCAAGAAAGTTACACAGGAGAGCCAGAGATCATCAAAGCTGAAGAAAAAATCAATGAGGAAGGTAGTGTCAAATCATTTTTAGTACAAGAAGGTCTTTCTCCAGTAACTGCTGTTGCTGAAATCGCTGATATCGTTGCTGCAACAACTGAGCAACAGGAATTGCTACAAAAAGACGACCAATCAGAGCTCATTGTGGAATCTTCAACTCTGTCCTTCATCAGGAGTGATTTAAATCAATATGTTGAGATCAACGATAGCCCAACAGAAATAAATAACATTCCCGCTGAGTTCGCTAGATCATCCAACATCCAAAGCATTGGTGCTGAAAGCGCGGTAGAAGATAGCACACTCTCCGAAAACTTGCCTGTTTTGGCTGCAGTCGAATCAACCGAAAAAGCAATTTCAAATGACTCATTAGCTAGCATCGCTAATGTAGTCTACAATGAAGAATTACTGCTAAGCGCACCTCAAACTAATCTTAAAGAGTCGGAACCAATAATTTCACCAGAGATTGTGACAAACGAAAGCCAGGTTAGCGAAAACTAGTCCCAAAGATTTAGGTAGTAATAAGTTAATATTTATAAAAGACTTGTAAGTTATAACACTCACCTACTGCATTAGAATGTAGCATTATTTATATAAGTTTTAGAAAAAATATTTCATGTGATTGCTTTAGATGCAACTAAAGCGATTATTTGAAATTGCAAGGTCAACAAAAATGATAGAAGAGTATTGTAGAATAATATTTTATGTGTGATGTCAAATGTTTTTGGAGATTAAATTGACTTCCTCAATATGCTTGTTTTACTTGTTTTAATTAAATGAAGAAGCCGTTTTAAATTGATATTTAATTACGTTGATATTTTTTACCTTATTATAGATCGTTAGTTTAAAATTGATTAGGGTTCCTTACGAGAAGAAAATGCAACATTTCCTATTTTTTTAACAATATTTCGTGAACTTCTGCAATGTAAGGTAATTTTGCAGTCCTTATAGTTTCACCATACAAAACTAACATAAAAGAAATGATATAATCTTCTATAAGTCCACCTACAAATTGCTGTGTAGTTTGGAGGGCTACTCAAAAATGTTAAATTTTAATAAAGTTATTTTTCTTTCACATGTATTAATTTACTTTTTCTCCTTTTAATGAATTACTAAAGCATTATAATATCTATTATTCCAAAGTAGAACAGTTCTGCTCGTTATAGACTATAACTATTTTTTTATGATATTTAGGGGGCAAACGAGCAGACGTTTTTACAAAGGTTACGTGATGGAAAGCAACTGCCGTCGGCTATGTATACTCCAGACCATCGAAGAGTCACCACTGCGTTTCTGGCCTTTTTAAGAGGGAATAGGGAATGGAAACTGGGATAGGAGGATAAGGGAAGTTGGGCCACCGGTAAACTCACTCACTGATCTAAACACAGCACAACGCCGTTAGACGCCAGTTTTTCTGTGAGGCCGTGGTATAACTGGTATCGAGCCGACCCTTTCGTGCCGAAACATGGCTCTCCCACGGCAAAATTGACATTGATTGTCTAGGCTACATTAACTATGTCTTCAGTCATACAAATTCATTCACCAAAACAATTTATCCCACGTGAAAGCCATTTTAAGACAGAAGATGTCTAATGAAGTCATAACAATGTCCATAAAGATAATGCCAAAAGTTTTTTGCAAATATAAAAAATTTAATAATTTTTTAGTCGCCTTTAAATGTCATACACGCATCCGGGTAGACGTATCAGTTCCATAATAACAACCTGATTATAAAAAATGTGTGACAAATCCCAAATCAAGTATTTAATTTATTCAAATAAAATTTATTCTAGTTCAAATTTTTATTACAAAATCTCGTTTCGCGGTCGCCAGGAAGGTCGTTCGGCACAACATATTATACACGACGATATCGAAATTTGTACATACATTTATTTATAGATTCTTTGATGAGTGTGGCAATGTTTAGCACCACTTGAATCAAGTGATTATTATTACTCAACTCCTAATACTAAGAGCATAATAAAAAAATGTTAAGATGCTGTTTTTATTAATAAAGAGATTTTTTGATAATTCTCATTAAGTATTCAGCCCTGACTATAATATATAAGTATAGACTCAAGATTGGTCAATTATTCTAAAACGCATTGCAAAATTTTGACAACGAAGCTTCCATCGTAAGATGCCTTATGTCTTGTTTACAAGTATGAAGTAGATAAGGTTTTTTAGATAGGGTTTTAAGTCATTCAACCACATGCTACAAAATTTTGTGTTTACATGCAGTTAATTACTTGAAATTTTTGTAAGAATTTAGTTAACTACTTAACTACTTATCTACGTGTAAATCAGACATGAGTTTAATTACACCAAGTCCCGTCATCGCAGGCACCTTCGACCTAAAGACAAACCCGCCTGGATCTCGTAGTACAAGTACTACGAGAGAACTAACAAATAGTTTCTGAATTTTATATTAAACAAGTAGTTTTTGAATTTGTGAGTTAGTGAAATATATTTCTTCTCGTCCCGTAATCCCGGTTCTTCTCGCCGGGTTAGTTCCCGAACCGGTGGTAGGCGCCGTAGTCTCGACGTTCAGAAAGTGTACTTAAGGTACTTATTTTGAATAAAAAGATTTTGATTTGATTGATTTCATATATATTTAACAAGTAGTTTTTGAATTTGTGAGTTAGTGACCTTTCGCTTTCATATGTATGATAACACAGACATAGTTTCTTTCTGGCAAAACCATTTCGACTAAGCTCTCCAGGGTTTTGCGTAGTTAATTACAATACACAATATCGAACTTCCGCACATAAGAGGTTTCTAAATAAGAAACTATTAAGAAACCTTAATTTACCTTTTACATTTCCTTGCTCTTTCTTTTACGTTTCAGGTAGTAAAATTATTATGTGGCTTTTCTGCGTTTAATGTGGCTTTGATTTGCAAATATGTGTTATATTCCCATGTAATATAACCTCTAAATATACAATATAGGTCATAGATGAATAAATAATTCACACGTTCTTTAAAGTTATACGACTCGGCTAGAACCTACAGATTCTAACGATTTTCGTGAAACTGATAATACGACCTTTTTTTTAAAAACATTTTAAGTTAAAAAAAAACATTTAAAAATATAAAACAAACCTATTATTTAAATAATCCAATTATTAATAATTGGATTTAAATAATTTTGAATGTCATTGGTTGCATAAAAGGCAATATGCAGAAGGGTCATTTGCAACATTTTTCCTAACCGGACAAGGACGAGAATTATTAGGCGGATTATTTTTATACCTAATGGGTAAAAATAAAATACTATTACTAAGCCTTCGATATCTTACATGACGAATTAAAAAATATATATTTTACATGATTTAACGCAAAAAATATAGAGAGCATTAAAAAAACTTAAAGGTAAGTTTCTCCAAGAAGCAATTTCTTCCAGTTATCTACAGTTGATATGGAAGTCGAGGAGGTTGGAATACCAACATTATTTTAAAACATGATTTAATCTTGCATATTTTTAGTAAATAAAACGCTATGCAAGCTACAATACGCACACTACAATATTTTGACATGACACGACAATCATACGTGGAATAGTCTTTTGTTTACGGTTGAAGTCCATGTTTTCTTTAATAAAATTTAATGGCATGGTAACGAGACCTTCGTGAGAATTTGAACTCTGTAATTAAATTGAGAATAGAAGTATTTTATAGCTCCTCAGATCAAATTTCGACCACAGAGCGACCTCTAGCTATTATGTAAAAATAAGTCGTATTTTTCTTTTAAATAAGCTATAACTCCAGAATACTCAAACCGATTTCCACGATTTTGCATTCGTTGTATAGGTGTCGGGCTCCGTGAGGCTTATAATAAACAAAATTTAAGATTTTTTTAAAGAAAAAGGTAGGAAAATAGGGAAATATTTTTCACATACAGCGCCATCTCTGATACATAGTATGCACTACTACGGCGCTTGACAGCTACTCGTACGCTGCTTAGTTAATTTCTCATATGAGAGTTTAAAAATGTCAATGCCAAAGTTTCAAGCCTTTAGTTTTTTTAAACAAAGAAATAATTCTCATCGTTGTTACCACGCGAAGGGAGTCACGGGCAACAGCTAGTTAATAATAAAATTGCTCAATATATTATTATTTTCTTCTTAGTATATTTTGGTATAGTTTCAACAAAAATCTCTAATACGCGAACGTAAAACTTTGTACCCCTTTTTACGAAAAATACTAATAATATAGAGACATGAAATTTCTTCCAGTTATAGTTGTTATAGAAGAGGAGCGTAGAATACTAATATATTTTTTTAATATGCTGTTAATGTTGCATATTTTTAATAACTATTAATTTTTAACAAAAAATTAAATCGACTTCCATAGGAAAAAACAAAAACAATAAAAAAGAAACTAAAAAGTATAAAATAGATTATATTTATTCTTTAATAGTGCCTGTTACAGAATTCGGTGAGGCATCAGCCTACACAATCTTCATAATTTTGAACCGGTACCGACGTACCAGTCAAACATTTAAATCTACATAAATCATGATATGTAAGCTGGTTGTTTTTGTTTTTTCCCTTGGAACTCGGTTTTAATTTTTTGTTAAAAATAATTACTATGTCACCCTTTTTAGTTATTCAAAAATTATGATGTTACACCTATAGATAACCACAAGGCATGATACATTTTTTTATGTTATTTACGGGGCAAGAGAGCAGACGGGTAACCTGATGGAAAGCAACTGCCGTCACTCATAGACACTCGTAAGGTCCGAAGAGAAGCATGTGCAATGCCGGCCTTTTTAAGAAAGAATAGGGAATAGGCATTGGGCAGTGATGGCACAGGATCATTCCAGTGAGTGTACGGAGTGGTACTCAGCCACATTGTAAAAGACCGGCAGAACAACGTCCCTCGGGTTTAATTGTACTAATAAAAATATTTAAGTTTTTTATTCGTAAAAGAGACTTTTGTACAAACAAGAGGTCCATGTTCATATGGCAAGCAGCGAACTGCTTTTCAGCCTGTATGGAGCGCACGCGCCTGGGAATGGGAATACGGATAAGGAGATTAGGGAAGTTGGGCCACCGGTAAACTCACTTACTGGACGAAATACAGCACAACGCCGTTTCACTTTGGCCCATTCATGCTGAAGCATGGCTCCCCCATGGTCAATTTATTAACTTACTAATATTATAAATTTAAAAGTTTGTAAGTTTGTGAATTTGTGAGTGTGATGTTTGTCACTTCTTCACGCTTAAACTAACGAGCGAATTCGATAAAATTTGGCATGGAGCTTGATGGTGTCTTAAATAGCACATAGGCTACTTTTAATCTCGACTAAGCCATGGGTAGCCGCCAGCAGGCTTCTGCCACCGACACGTGTCTTGTAAGTGAAGCCAAAAACCTAGCTCACCCACAAAATGTTGTCGACAAATGTCGGCGGCTAAGGTGTGTAGCGCGCCTTAGATTTGACAAATCGCTCGACAAGCTACGGAATAGTGATCTTAAATAATTGTAGGTTGATGTATGAAGCCATAGTAGCTAAGACGATGATGATGATTGATATAATTTGCTTAGTAGCGTATGCTTTGGGTTCTTAAAACAACGCCGAAATCTCCAAATGTGTATCTCTAAGGAAATAAGGATTTCCATTAGCACCTTGTGAACCACGGTAGGTATTCGTTGGTACAAAATCTTACTTATTGGTGCTAAACGATTAGGATACTTATCATGAAACTAATTTAATAAGTTTCACGCGGCCATATTCGCGGGAGAAAGCTAGTAGCTGAGAAAAGAACAACGAATAGTTTTTAGTTGCTAATTTCGGCTATACAACAAATTTGCGACCGCCCTCTGATCATTCATACTTCCATATCCATACTAGTTTTATAAATTCGAAAGTGTGTCTGTCTGTTACCTCCTTACGCCCAAAGCGCTGAATCGATGTATAGGTTACTTTGAGTCCCGGCCCCGGGAAGGACATAGTACACTTTTTTATCCCGGAAAATTTACGGGTTCCGCGCGATAAAGGAATATAAATATCAATCGGAAATATTTAAAAACTCGTAAGCGTTATCTTCCATAACATTAGCCAACTCGTCATGAATTATTTCTGCTTCACACGTTGTGATTAAACTGCGCAGTTCGATTCTGATTCAAGTATGACGGGCGTAGCTTAAGCGTGACTGAAAGAAAAATCCAAACAAGCTGTCACATCAAATATATAGAACGTTATGTTCCATTAACCTATAAAACATGACTATATATATTTAATATATAACTTTGTAGTATACTTGCCCGCGGATTTAATCGCGTAGAAATTATCTTTCCTACGGCATTTAATCAGAACAAAAGTATTCTAAATCTGGGCCAGCTAATACCCGAACGAGGGACGCTACCCACGTTAATCAATGGCGTCTTGGCCCGTGCACACGTACGCGACCACAATGCAGGACGGCTGCGTCAGTGATACGGTAATCACGCGTCTTGTGTCAGACATTTGTATTTTTTTTTATTTGGAAAACAAACAGTGATATAAAACTAAGATAGAAATTCAGTAAATGTATACACCATTTACATGTCATACCACCCCCATTATTCAAAAAAATATTTAAACAGTGATTTAGTTGGCTGTCCTTTTCTGGAATATTAAAAACGTCACACGACATGGCTTTGTGTGAAAATGTTGTTTTGTCCCCTGAACCACCGTCAACAATCTTAAGATTTACTATTAATTCTAAAAATTATCTGTGGGAATATGTGTGGTGGACAAAGGAAGATCTTCCGTTATCACGCTAATTATTACGCTAATATTATAAACGCGAAACTTTGTGTATGTTAATCCTGCACCAACCACATTTGGTATGGAGTTAGTTGACATCCTGGATTGACACGTAGACAACTTTTTACGCAGGTAGCACCGCGTACATCTATACATACTCGTATACATAAAATAAGAAGTCCTGACTGACTGACTGACTGATAAATCTTCATCGCCGAGCAAAAACTATTAAAGCTACAGTCATGAAATTTAGTGAGTAAAATTGTTTTATTAAGTATACACCCACTAAGGAATAAATTTAAAAAAATCTACCCTTGAGGGAGCTCGAAGAAATAGGGGTTGGAAGTTTGTATGAAAGCTCGTCATTTCTTAAGTTAGAGACATGAAATTTAATTTCTGAGTTACTGATTTAAAAAAAATGGATACGTGTTAAAGCATTTGTTGAAATTCCACCCACAAGGGGGGAAAAAGGGGTAATGTTTCTATTAAGCTCTATGCGAAATTGCGTCATTTCTTAAGTTGGAGACCTGAAATTTTATTTCTGAGCTGTTGATGTTAAAATAATAAATATATCTTCAAAAATTACTAAGAGGAATAATACCCCTAAGAGGGTGAAAATTTGTATGAAAATACTTCTTAATACGAGCGAAGCCGCGGGAAAAAGCTAGTCTAGTATAATACTATATTCAACTGTGACTGATCTGTACCAGACTGACCGTGTAGCGATCGGCTTTGACGTCTGTAGTCGGCTTAAGTTGTGGTTAACACTCCGAGAAACAGGTTTCGCCGACATTGCCCGCCGAGTCATCCTTGTCGTTTATAATAAGTCACACTGCAAAAATCTTTCTGCACTTAAGGCGATTATAGCCTCGAACGACCTTGAGCGTTGGGGCGGGGCGTAAGCGATCCGAACAACCCACACCGCGCT
>JAOTAV010000104.1:0-10825 GCA_026546445.1 Cyclargus thomasi | reverse complement strand
GGCCCCGGCGAGATTCGAACTCGCGATCTCCTGTTTACTAGACAGGCGCTTTAACCAACTAAGCCACGGCGCCGATGACTCCGCCACTGTATGCTACGCGGACATTGCGAGAGGTCCGCATACTTTACAGAAAATAATTAACACAATGTCAGCCTTTTTTTTTTGCAGAGAAAATGCTTTTGAGCATCTTGCGGGGAATGGGGGTCCTGTCCACAAGTATGTGGGTCTCTGCTGAGTGGGAAGATGGTAGTAGACGCAGCACCTACCCACTGAAAACTCGGCGGTACTCCACTCGCCCTAGGCGGGTCGTGGGATCGCGTGAGCCTACACCACGGACAATATCGGTCCTAGCATATTATTAATAACAAAGTCATAGTAATGTCTTGTTTACACGTATTAAGTAGATAAGCAGGTAACTAAATTTTAAGTGATTTAATTTTAAGTGTATGTCCAAACGTATTTAAGAAGATAAGATGGACGATAAACAACGTATTGAAGCCGTAAATTCTGTCATTAAATTGGCTATTGATGACATTTTGGATAAATAAAGTATTTAAATACCTACTAAAAGGAGCACGACGAAAAACTGAATATGCCACTACACCTATGAATTTAACTAAATTGTGCTCAAGTGTACCTGTCCAAAGGTGTTAAGTGACAAGCTCCGCTGGCCAACTTAACAGAAAATATAAAAAAATGTCTAATTATCTGGGTAAGTAGTAACTTAATTTTAACTTGTAACTTGCTACTAAATTTTGTGTTTACATGCAATTAATAACTTAAAATATAGTTTAAATTTAGTTACCTTACTTAATACGTGTAAACAAGAGATATGATTAAAAAGGGGACTGCCCCGCTGTGCCCCTTCACAAATGAAGACTTAATTGGAAGAATCTGATAACTAACATTTAAAATTTCAAGGGAAAAGTTACCACGCGGACGGAGTCGCGGGCAACTACATAGTATTAGTATAGATTTAACCATTATAGATCTATACAGATGGCTGTGTATATAGGCACAACACATCAGTATTATAGCCTGTATGAATCTTATAAGTCACAGCATATCAAGTTTTTTTTATGATATTTAGGGGGCAAGTGAGCAGCACCTAATGGAAAGCAACTGCCGTCACCCATTGACACTCGCGACACCCGAAGAGTCGCAAGTGTGTTGAATAGGGATAAGGGATTAGGGAAGTTGGGCCAATGGTAAACTCACTCACTGAACGGAACACAGCACAACGCCGTTTTACGCCAGTTTTCTGTGAGGCCGTGGTATCTCTCTGGTCGAGCCGAATTCGTGCCGAAGCATGGCTCTTCTACGGTAAAGAGCATCCGTATTATATAGTACTTGAGATCGCAAAATGTCTTATTGGTACGAACCGAATCGGAGTTCGAACCTGCACTCTCTCTGCGAACCAAAGGCCTTACCCACTAGGCTACAGACGCTCTATTAAATTAAGTAAATAGTATATTAAGTTACAAAAAAAACTTGAAACACGATTAAGAAACAAAGAAAATTTCCAGTCAATTTGCATAAACGATAATGATCCACTAAAATTGAAGTTCAAGCCAAACTGTGGGATAAATATAGATCTTATAAAATATTGTGAGCCCTCCAATTTACCCAGAGCCTTTCAAACAATACTAACCTTTGCTGCTTTGTGTTTAGAGAGTTAATAGCGAATCAAAGATCTCCTTTTCGAGCGCGCTGCCGAAACCATTTTTCTCCATCCCTGTAATATTTTGTGAGAAAGATAAAATCATCTATATGTTTAAGCCAAACGCTACGAAAATCAACAAACTTTACGCATAATTTACGAAAAATCAAATCAAACGAAAATACCTGTTGTAAATAATTATTGGATGAATTTCCCGAATCGCTTTTTTACACGGCAAGGTTACCATCCTTTTTTCTTATAAGCAATTCATCTTTAAGCAAACTTGCTTACATAAGAAAAAAGGATGGTAGACAGTTGTCTATATTAAATCTCCGTACCTATTCTTAAAAATAATTATTATTTTCTTTAAAAAAATCTATTCCCTCAATATTAAGATCATTCGATTACATTTTTATTTTCATGAAGTCGTGCTTTATGAGTGATTGCATACAATATATCAATTATACTGTACTAAGAACTGTAGTTAAGTTTTAAAGACACAATTTAGTTCTGTCGTCGAGATTTTGCTAATTTTGGTGTCATATACTAAACGTTACATATTTTAAATATATTTGATGCCCAAGGTATAAAAATACATCACCCCCCAGGATTCTAGTCACACGCTAACGTACCCCTTACACAGAGTTATTTGAAAAAAATAATGTCCACTAAAACCTCCAAAATTAGAAAAAAAAAATTGTAGTTGAAATTCAAACAATTATATTTAAATATTCAGACAGAAAAATAAATACATCGAATTCCAAAAATTCGATTCCCTCACCGCGTTGGGCGCGTTCGTTTCTGAAAGGTTGGCGTTCAACATGACATAACGACATACACATTTTACACAACAATACCTGCACTTAATCAATGAAACCTTATTCCAACGATGCGTTTTTCCTTTCCAACGAGGAAGAATGTAGCTTTCTAGTTGACATCGGTGCCAGTTCCAAGAGCTAAGTGGAGTTTAAACTTAAACGCGTCTCAAGTGATAAATGATCCGTTTTAATTAATCGAGCGAACTTACCAGATGGGACTTTGTATATGTAACTTAGCAAATAAAATCTTAAAACTCAAGAAATTAGGGTTGAGTCATTTGAAGTGTTCGGTAGTTTGGAACGACACGCTTTGCTAAAAAATTTGTTTTGGATAAAGCCTTGTCGCTTTTGAAATATGCAAGAACTGAGGTAAATTTATAACAAAGATTTAAGTTGAATAAATATATTATGCAAAAAAATTATAAAGATCTCTACAAGTCCTGCGCCGATTTTGATAAGCGTAATCCACGGAGAAGGAAATAGATTTTAATTTCAGGAATATTGACGAATTACTGCGGAAGAACACTGCGGGTGAATTCGCAACTTTCATTTAATAAACCTTAAAATCCTAATTACACAATTAATAAAAAAGAGAGATTTGTTTTTTTATGTAACGAAAAAACTCAAAAAGGAATGATGCGATTTAAAAATCCTTTCCCCGTCAATTTGTTGCATTATCACAGAGTGAATTAGGCTAAAATAATATCTAGGAAATTTGTTGCATTATCACAGAGTGAATTAGGCTAAAATAATATCTAGGAAATCGGCTAAGTGCGAGCTGGACTCACGCACGTAGGGCTCCTTATATAGGTAGGGAACTCTAATATTTTATTCTCAATCATAACTCACGGGTGAAGCCGCGGGTAAATACTAATTTATAATAAATTATCTAAGACTAAATGCTGAAATTATATCATCAAATATCTTAATGCTATTTCAACTCCTAATAATTTAACTAGCTGTTGCCCGCGACTTCGTCCGCGTGATTACTTTCTTCTTGAAAATTTTCCTAAATACCTCACGGAATCCGATACCTTTCCGACGAATGCAAACCGTAGAAATCCGTTCGTGCGTTCTTGAGTTATATGGTCTGGGAGAAAAACCCGACTTATTTTTATTTAATAGAAATAACGAAATTACAAAACAAAAGGCAACTCAAAATAAAAGAAAAATTGCTCATAAACGAAAAGTGGAATTCTTGTTTGTTCCAAGGACATTTTCATTACCATTTGAATTCAACATTAAATATACTTTCCATCCAGAAGTGACAACTTAATATCTTATTAATTTCAGGCATATTTTTGGGGGCGACATTTTTCACGCTCGAAAAGGAATAATATTTGGAGAAACGAAAATAATTTCTTCTTATTTTTAATGTCTACAATTAAGTTAAGCCAAAGCTTTCAAACAAACAAATTGCTGGAAATTCTTTACTTCACGTTGCCCTGTAGATGTCTTATATAAAATATTTTAGCGCTGTATTTGGATTATCTGTGACGTTAATTAGCTCAGGTGTTAAAATATCTTCACCTCTATAACACCTGAATCTAAACATAAATATTGCACGTACAAATAATCTTCATACATTGTTGTTTTACTTATGTTATAAAAAACATAATATTTATTTTATTCAGTATGTTTTTTCTTATTATTTATTTAAGGTCGCTTTTTACCAACGAAGGCCATTAACGACCACAATTACAATTTCATACACTAATATAGGTACATCTAAACTGGTTTATACACATCAATATTTTTTATAAATTTTAAGGTATTATTCCATACATTTTTACTCAAGCATTCTTTGAGACTATTAGGTAAATGACAAAACTGTTTTTCTCTGATATACGCTGTGTAAGATGAGAGACACTCAGATATTCCCCACATTTACATTTAATCTTTTCGTCTTTTGTTATTAAATGTATATGTGAAAAATTTGTGTGTCCATCAGTATTGAAATTACCGAAAAAAATTACAAATTATATTTTTAATGTCGGTTATTGAGATGATAAGCGTTATCAGAAAAAAATTAAAAAACTAAAGCCACTGACGCTCTTAACTACTCTCAGAAGTTGAAATGGTGATAGGTGGATACGTTGCAGTTGTAACCGCTGTACCATAAAAAACCACCTCCTGGACTGGTCCCGTAGGGCAAAGAAAAAGGGCAGACTATAATATGCGCGCTGGGCAGACTTACAAAAGTAGCTGGTACAAGCTGGATGCGAGTCGCAGAAGACAGGAAACGTTGGTCAGCTCTGGAGGAGGCTTTACCTTCTGTTGAGAGGGGTTCTTGCTTTAAAAATCTTTTTTCACTGCTAATTGTTTATAATATTACAATAAAATAATCATAATTAGTATTTTTGAAATCTTTTCTTTTAATAACATATAAAATGTAATTATAATTAATTAAAATTTTGTTTTGATAAAAATTTGTTAAAAATGATTTTGCATGCACATTGAAAATTTGCATTGTCGTAATTGTAAAGCAAAAAAAAAGCTTTTTATTTTTATGTTTTAATTTTATTTTTTATTGTTATTACAATAAATATTTTAAATAGGGAAGTTGATTCGTTTCTTTATTTGTCCTCCCTTTGCGTTATAACGAAGCAATCAATTAGCGTAGTTTTTGGCATTGATTAATTAAAAGGATGAAGAGTAAAACAGGCTTCTTTTTGCATTGGATATCGTCGCGGTTTTAAAGGGGGCTTACAAGAATATTCGTATTTTTATCCGTATTTCAATATCTTCTAGAATAAAGCCGAAAACACTCTAATTTTTGAATAAAAATAATGTATTTTTAGTAGTTCGCTATTATTGCTTAAACTTGATTTTCACAACTTCTCTTCTTCTCGGTCACCCGAGACGTTCACTTTTTGGACCAAATGAACGATTTCAAGTCAGTTTTATTCTAACTTATGATCCAAACTTGAGAGTATTCGTCGTTGCATTTCTCGACTGTCATGTAGCTGCTGTTGACATTAAAATTAACGTTTTTCAGGCAATTATTTGTTACAATGTGCCGCAGGTGCTTAGTCTGAAAATATAAAAACGGTCAACATTTTTAGAAAAGTCGCAATACTTACAGTAGATACTACGTAGTTATAAAGCACCGTATATGCTGCTGCCGACACGAGTCGGCGGCACAAGCCGGCGGTTCATATGGATTGACATGTCTGCGAAACGTATTCGCACGTGTCGCCGACACAGGAATCAGATGTTGCCAACAAATTACGCTGACGTCGGCAGCTATTATAACATATTATGAAGTTATGAGGCAAAAGACCAGACATGTCACCTGACGAAAAGCAACTTATTTCGCCCGTTGACACTTGTAATATTAGAAGAGTTGCAACTGCGTTGAAGGCTCTTTTCATTGAGGCCAGTGTAATAGCGAATGGAAATAATGTGTAGGGTAAGCTAACTCACTTGACTTCGGTTTTCTGTGAGGCCATGGTATTTCTTCGGTCGAACCGGCCCATTTATGTCGAAGCATGGCTCTGCACATTTTAGTAGATGTAAGTAGTACCTTATTTTCAAAAATCCACTTTTGCGTTTCGGCGTACTCTCTACAATTTGTGAGTAGGAGCGCATCAAAATTATAGTCCAAACATTTATCGTCACGTTTGATTTTGTAATCCATGGTGTATTGCCAGAACTAAAAATTAAAATGGTTAAATGCGAGTGGGATTCGTGCACGAAAATTACGTACCGTTATAGACGAAAATACGGGAAAAATTATGTTTTTATAAAGGTGTATTGCCAGAACTCAAAAATTAAAATGGTTAAGTGCGAATGGGACTCGTGCACGAAGATTCCGTACCGTTAAGAACAAAAATACGAGCAAAAATGTGTTTTTTATATGGGAGCCCCCTTAAATAATACTTTATTTTAACTACACTTACATTTTTTTTTTGTACAGATATAACATGGTATTTTGTCAAAATAATAAAGCACAAAAATAATGTGAATTCATACATTAGCTCCCTTGAATTTTAAATGATGTTTTTAAAATGTATTTTTGCACGCAACAAAAGAAATATTCTGTTAATGAATTCAGCAGAACTACAAAAGGATAGACATCAAAGTTTCGATGCAGAATCTTAAGAATCACCTGATTACCACCAAAACTATGGCAGGGCTTAGGTTGAATCGAACCAAATTCATCCGTAGGCCTTATTGATGAATCCAAACAAATCCCACGCGTGTCATGTATCTGAAAAAAAAACATCCGAATGAGAATTAAAATCCCGGCATCCATACTTCCATACTAAAAAAAAAATGCGAAAGTGTCTCTCTGTTACCTCTTCGCGCCAGTACCGTTATCTGATTTTACTGAAAATTTTTATGGAGATTTTTGAGCCTTTGAGATTGAGTCCCGGGAGAGACATAGGGTGCTTTATATCCCGGAATTTTTGTATTTTTTCATTGTGTTTCTGTTTAAGATTGTTGGTATTCAAGACGGCGATATCTATGAGGTAAGTTGTTTTTTCAGGTTTTAGGAAATTTTGTATGGAGTTTTTTGAGCCTTTGAGATTGAGCCCTGGGAAAGACATAGGATGCTTTATATCCCGGAAAATTTACGGTTCTTGCGCAATAAATGAATTTTGGCGCAACGGAGTTGCTGGTATCATCTGGTAGTATGATGACTTCCACTGAAGCGCTCAAACTTTGCTATATTCTTAATGTTATTGTCACAAAAGTCAATTTTAAAATGCTGTCAAAATTTGCGATTCTTATGATCAAACGATCCAAAGAATCGCAAATTCGGGTATAAAACGGGTCACCTGACCTGAATAAATTTGACAGTAAACACTGTCAAATTTATTCCCATCCATGTCCCATTGGGTGAAAAAATACAGGTAAGGCAATTCAAATAAAAAAAAACATACAAAATACATGCAAGAAATATAACCGTCTTTGGGAGTCGCAAAAAAGTCTACAAAACAATGAAATTGATATTTAATTTCATTTGATTGAGAATGATTTACTCTAGACGGAATCCTAAAGGAAAATATACATTGCACTTTTTAAGGATTACTACTGGAAAAAAATAAAATGTTATATTGTCTACAGCAGTAAATTTAATATTGGATTGTGACAATGGTTCTCTAGAGCCAATAAAACTTAATAATTTTATAATAAGGTATAATTTATTATCATTATTGTAATTAGAAAGCTGTGCGATAATTAAAATAAAATGCTTTAACAGGGTACAATTTAAATTAGAAAAATGTAATAAACCTGGTTCAAAATAATTACATTAAAAAACTTTTAGATGGATTTATGACATTAGAAAAAGAAATAACGGTCAAGCATAAATTTTTAATAAACTAGATGATGTCTGCGTCTCCATTTCGCCAAAATTGGCTTACCCCTCCAAAAACCGATTTTTTTTTCGAAAAAGTATCAATAATAACGACCTCTGTGGCTCAGTTGGTAAGCGCGTCTGTAGCTTAAGCTGGGGGTCGTCGGTTCGACTCTTGCCGACGGAAGAAAATTGTTTCTGGTCTTAGATGTGTATCATATAATAAAAATTTTAATTATGTGCATAGTATAAAATTATTAAACATATTTTCGTTGTCTGGTACCTGTAACACAAGTCCCTCGGGTACTTAGCACGGGGCCAGACTGATGTGGTGTGAAGCTTCTATAGATATTATTATTATATGTCACTTTCGGGGACTAACAGTACCTATCCTGTGAAGTGATTTCAGTTTTTTATGATATTTAGGGGCAAGCGAGCAGACAGGATACCTGATAGAAAGCAACTGCCGTCGCCCATGGACATTCGCGGCATCCGTATGGGATTAGGGAAGTTGGGTCACCGGTAAACTCACTCACTGAACAAAACACAACACAACGCCGTTTTACGCCAGTTTTCTGTGAGGCCGTAGCATCACTCCTGTCAAGCCGGCACATTCGTGCCGAAACATGGCTCTCCCAAGGCAATAAGCAACCGTACTTTGTACTTGAGATCGGAAAATGTCTCATTGGTACTCACTTCCACGGAGGTTCGAACCTGCACCCTCTCGAGTGCGAACCAAAGGTCTTACCCAATAGGCTACGGCCGCTCTACAAGAATGTACTGACAAATTAATGGTTAATTTTATCTCACATTTCCATACTGCAGCACATTCGTAGGTATTTCCAGTTCAGGGTAAACATTTTTCAGATACCACTCGAAAGACTTGCATTGTAGTTTCTGCCGCAGTTGTCTTCGCTTCGACACATCACCAAAATCTTTCTTAAATTTACCGAGTCTTTGGTAAAAGTATTTCGCGTAATCGTCCATCCATACCTTTAAAAATATTTTAAAATAAAAAATAAAACAAAACACAGCCAGAAAATTACAACAAGACAAAGTAACAAGTAACAAAACAACATGACGCAGGACATACAACTTTTATTACAAAAACCAAATAAATATTTTTAATTTAAGTTTTCTTTTCACCATTTGGAGACTAGCTAAAGGTTTAGCTAGTCTCTTAGTCTCTAATTAATATTAAATTTTGATAGACAATTAGTAACATCAACATTTAAGCGTAATTGGCCCTTAAGTAACTCCTAGGGTATTTTCATTAAATTCAGTTTCCTTTGGATGTAAAGTTTGATAGAATTTAATATTATAATGAAAAAAGAAACACATCTGAATATTTTGAATCTTGGTAATAATAAAAATATTCTTGTTTTATTGTTGATCGATTCAGTATGAATCTGAATGTTTACAAATAGTTAATGCCCGCAACTTCGTTTCGTGAAAATTTGTGAATTTCACTGGAACCATACATTTTCTAGGCATAAAAAGTATTGTAAGTATTGCCTAGACTTAATAGCTATTACTTTAAAAAGTATTTATTCTATCTTTTTTTTTCGAAGACGCGTCATTTGGCCTTTTCGGTATTATGTGACCTGCCCCCCTAGACAAGTGTCAAGCGACTATCGTTTGCGATAATCGCTTAGTGTGATTCGAACTCGACTGGATCACGTGACTTTTCGTTCGTCTATGTCAATCCCATACAAAACAGCGAAGCGATTATCGTAAACGTTAATCGCTTGCCACTTGTCTAGGGGGCCTGATTTGCTAATGCGTTCAAGTAGTTTATGCCTTTAATAATTAATATAAGATGTGCTGAAAATATAGGTGAAGTCGTTTCGGAGTAGTAACTAATATTCTGATAAGATTCTCAAACATAAGCTAACGTGATAACGTGATATTGAATCATATTTAAATTCTGACGTACCTCTGCTAGCCGCAAAAAATTCTTTAGCGTCGATCTTCCCGTTTCATATGGAAAAGATTCTCTGAAAATGTGTCCCACGTGTGAACACTGTGCTATTTCCATAGACCCACCACACATCCATGTTTTGAATGACAATTCGAAATTTTCAGCTCCCCAGATTTCAAAGGATTCGTCGTAGTAACCGATATTTTTAAAGAATTCACGACTAATTGCAAACAATCCTCCAGCTATGGCGGGAGTAGTTATTGGCTTATGTTCATTTCCTTGAAGCGTGTGCCTCGGTATATGCCTCCAAATAAATTTTAGGTCCCAATTAAAACCACCAACTACTACGTGTTTTTGAGCTACGTAACGAAACGTATTGGCGTCGATGTGGTCTATCGTTGGACTGACAACAATAGTAGAATCATCTGCTATCCGTTCAAGTAATGGTTCAAGCCACCCTGAAATGAAAACATGTGTGGAAGAAGCGAATAACTAACGTTTTTACAACATTCGAGAAAATATTCATTTTTTCCTCTAAAATTTTCTTGTAATTAAGCGACTTCAATATCTAGCTAGTCCATTTATGCAAAAATCCGTCAGTTTTTCAAATGTTAGTTATTCGCTTCTTCCACTCATATCTTCAAATATTTTATTGGTTTATTTCGTATTACATTAATTTTATTACTATATAGAATACTACCGGCGTGAGCGTTGACAGTCAACTGACAGATTAGCGAGGTGAGTATGGCTACTAAAAAGCTGCGCTTCCACTGAAGAATTGAAGTTTATGACGCGAACGAATTGCAACGCTATTTTTGCGCCTGACATTGGTATTTTGCCGATGCCGTCATCCGCAATGAACGCTTCATTCGAATTTAGACTTATCAAGTCGTAACGTATTTGCGATATGTTGACGACCTCTGTGGCGCAGTGGCTGAGCGCTTTGGTAGCTCACGCCCGGAGTCGCGGTTGCGAATGTCGCCGACGGAACAAAACGTTTTTTAATGATCCTGGGTCATGATTGTGTATTAAATATGTGTATTGTATAATAGAAATCTTAAATATGTGTATAGTACAAAAGTATTAAATATATTTCCGTTGTCTGGTACCTGTAACACAAG
>JAOTAV010000103.1:0-10825 GCA_026546445.1 Cyclargus thomasi | reverse complement strand
TGTAACTCAGATTGAGAAAGATAAAAATAAATTCCAAGTTGATTAAAACGTCTGTTTTATTTATTAAAACAACATCAGCGGCTACGTAATCGTAAAACGCGCGGGAACCGTACATTTGTCCGTCATAAAAAGTATGCTAGGTCCTTCCCCGGGAATTAAAGTGTCTATATCCATACGAAATTACAGTAGAATCGGTTCAGCAGTTTGAGCGAGAAGAGGTGATAGACGGACAGACAAACTTTCGAATTTATTATATTAGTATATAGTAAAAGTATAAAAGTACGAATATGGATGTGCCTCTTCTTGTAAATGTGTATTAAAAAAAATTAAAATTTCGTATCGATTGAAAACGCAGCGTCCCGTCGCGGTGTGTCCCTAACCTGAAACCCTCAAGAGGACGAACTCATCAGGGGACGGAATCTTAAGGTCTCTGTGTACGAAGCCAACTCAAATATTAAGAACGATACAAAATTAATACGGACTTTGTAAAGTTATCATCAGTGACTTCGAGAGTAAGGATGAGTCTGTGATTACGTACTTTATTTGTACACTGGATGATGATTGTACACCGTTCATTTTTCCTGCATAAAGTTCTTTCATGGGACTCAAATTTCCGTACGAAATTTCAACAAAATCTGTTCGCACAGACCAAAGTGCGTGAAAAGCTAACAGACATACATTATTTTTTTATATTAGGGGGGCTTACAGCTTGCTTTAGTACAATATATAAAAACTTAAGTTAGAAAACAAAAAGCCAATTACAAGCCTCCACATTTATTATATTAGTATGGGAAGTATGAATTATTATCGTATTAAGGTATAAGATAAATATTTATTCCGTTAAAATACTTTGAAAATAAATATACTATTGAATTCAATATAATATTATCTTTCCATTACGTTTTCTTTTTAATTTTTCCTCCGTTCGCAAAATATTGACATTTTCAAATGCCTAGCCTTGTTTATCATGAGTAGACTTGTAGTGTAACATGTATTCTTTTTGCTTATATCTAGGTTTCTCACTTTCTCTATCATCAGGCTAACGCATCATAATTTTAGTTTACAAGAAAAAAAAAACTAAAATATTAAAATGCGTTGGCCCCTGTGGGTCACATTTGCATATTATTGACATTCTATATCAGGGGCATGACCTGTCCTTACTATGGTATACTTCTCGAGCTAATGGATCTACTGTTTAAATAGGTATTACAATGTTCATGAAAAAAATAAGAAAATTAATTCTGTTGTCTTAGTAGGATGGAGTTGTTGGAGGCGCAGGTTTTCACATTATCACGTCTCTCTCTGCGTAGGACTGATGGAAGGAATCTCTGTTTGAAATGAGCAGTCCCAGCTGTCGTGTCGTCTTTCTGTTGTGTATTTTTTAATGTAAATTTTTCCAACGTGCAAAAAATAATAAATGAAAATATAATTATTTTGTACTTTATATGAGACTAGCTGTCCCGTGCCTACATCATTGAATAGAATATAATATAATTTCTTTATATTCAAAAATTTTGTTACAAACGATCTTAACATATTGAAAAAGTAAAACTCAAATCAGATCAATTTAGCACTTTTATTAAGGCTTAACATTAATTAGTAATTACACTTGTCGGTTCGAAGTTTGCAACAACAATGAATTCACCAAGATGGCGACCTACCCTTTTATTACATTTGAGAACTAATAAAAACTAAATATACCTTATATCTTAATAGAATTTTTGGTAACTATCTAATAATTAGTAATAATGTATTAGAAACATTAACGAAAAAAGAATATTTTGAAATCTGTTTCGCAGCTACGGTGATTGACAAGCGAACAGACACACTTACCTCCTTGTAGTATTTGTATCGGCCATCTTGTATAATATCTAACTAGGCACTTCTAAGTTTGTGGGTAGATGAAAAAAAATATGTTTCAAGCATTATTATCTTTCTTTTTAAAAATTTTAATGTAACTAGAGGTCGCCCTGTGGTCTGAAAATTCGACCATAGTTAATATTTGGAGCTATAAACGTATAATATATTCTCAATTCAATCGTAGACTTCAATTTGGCAGAAAGGTCTCGTTACCAGGCTATTAAATCTTATTAAAAAGAACACGTAGCTGTGCTACGTTCGTAGCACGTAGCCTTAAACCGCCGTAGCACGTTCTACGGCGTAGATGCAGCTGGTTTAGTTATTAGAGCTAGTATCCGTCCTGCCGCACAAAGCTCTGCCGCCCTCAAAGACGGACAAACAAATTATTTTTAGCGTTTGTTTGTCTTATTACTTCTTGACACTTGGGTAGCTCAACCGATGTAGATGTGATACGGCATAGAAATTCCCCCGAGTCCCAGAAGAGGACGAAGTTCATGTCTAGGTGTGGCACCCGCGACTCCGGTGCGCGCCGAAATTCGTTCATCGCGCACGAAACGCACATAATTTTTTTCTGGATAAATGTGGATCCTTATGTCCTTCCCCGGGACTCAAAGGATCTCCAAACCAAATCTCAGCGAAAACGGTCGAGTGGTCTAGGCGTGAGAGCGTAACTTACACAAAGTCCCATAGTTTTGTTATACATTCTGACAGAATGCGTGTTATCGTCGTAGTGAACGTGTGTGTGTGTGTGTGACGCGGGGCATACGGTGATGATGATGACGAGTAATGATCGAACCCGCACCCGGTAAGGGTTCCGACGTCAGCGTCGATCACAATTTGGCCGAAATTTGGAACTGATTCGGAATCACGAAATGACAGAACTCCGCCAATTATCGTACAACAGTATAAATCGTACACAGTAGTCTGTCTTGATACATTGTGGTTGTTTTGGTAGTTGTCTGGTTGGTTGATAAATTAAACCTTAGACTTGATGAAATGTAGTTTATTTTGACTTGCTCGTGCTCAGAGAAGAAGTGAACAAATGAGTCGACAAAATGACAAATTATAGAAATTACAAATTATTGACGGTAGTACTAAATTGTTGCTATGCGAGAATCGTAGACGCGCGAACACGCGTGAACGCATCTGTCAAAACGGAACGAATCGAAGTCAGGACAGCGACCGATTCGGACGATACGACGCGGGCGTGTGTGTGTGTGCGAGTTTTCATTGTATGTCATATATTATGGAAGTTTTCTTTTAAATAAAAATAAGGGGGCAAACGATGAAACGGGTTACCTGATGGAAATGATGGAAAGCAACTACCGCCGCCTATAGACACGCACACGCAACATTAGGGTTGCAGGTGCGTTACCGGCCTTTTAAGAGGGAATACGCTCTCTTCTTGAAGGTCCGGGCGGCACGTTGCTTTAAAGTAGTGTAGAGCAAAATGTCACCTATAGTTTTTGTCATATATTGTCCTTTTTTTGTGCGTCGTGGTCGCTTACAGCCACGATTAGAATGTAACGTAAAGATTACTCAAAATTGCGCATTAGCGCAGTCGAAGCGTCGAGAAGCGATGTGTTTTTCGACGTAAAATTGTCTTTTTTTATTATACTATATTAAAGCAGAAATATCTACTCCGAAAATGTAGAAGCTCACGTCGACGGGCGGGACGTGAAATATAAGTCTCAATATCACTCTTCTGTATTGTATTAAACTGTGGCATCGCGGGCGTGAAAATTGGAGCGAATTTTACCTTCGTTAATAATATAGGTTATTGGACGTAACGAGTTTCCGTGCGAATGTACATACAGCTCATCATCATTATCACAATTTTCACCACCACCTCCACAATTTTATTATTGAATAATTAATAAATTGTCTTATCTATCCGCTCGATGCATATAACTTGAATAGATCAATCGGTTATTTAACTACTGGTTGTTTAGTGTAATAAATTTACTGTTGTCGTTATATGTATGTAAAATTTTAAGGTGAATTTAAGTTGTTGTAATTGTGAACGTTATGTCTGGACAAACTCGACAAGAGTTTATAGGCATATCAAAAATAAAATTGTAACTAGATGAAAAAAAAAACAAAAAAAAATCAATATATTAATATCATATATGGGTCCATCCATAAAGTACCCCTCTCCAATTTAATGTCTTTCAATCCCCTTGTTGCAGGCGGTCACATTTCTGACGACCCCCCCCTGCCCCCCCAGCCCCCCCGCCTTAACGTCGTCACATTTGGGAGGGGGGCTCACAAAGTTACAATTTTCCATCTTAAATAACTAGTACTGAAACTACCTCGGTTTTCGAATTTTGTGTTTTCCAATTTGATAATTTGATGTCACAAAACTCAGGACCCCCGCGGCTTGGCTCACGTGACTCACCATTGTTTCAACTATAATACATGCAGTCAAAAATCAAGTCGATTGGCTGCTTGGTTACGGTGTAAAGTAAGGACAAACAAAGAAATTTCTCTAGAAGTAAGCAGTGCCTGTTGTTTCATATTTATTTTAATGTATTATATTTCTTGTTAATTGTTTTCGTGTACGAAACAGATAAATAAATAGAAATAAACTCATAAGCATACTAAATCAGGCTAGCTCTATTCCATGCAGACTCCCCGCCGATCGATCATTTCACCATCTCAAACTCGCTGAGTTCTATAACGCATTGGTTCCGTATGAAAACTTCACCGGTGTACCGGTCACAAGTTCGGGGTTCGCTGTGACGGAGTTGGGGAGCCATTGACGTAAATAATGATTATACCTATGGGTGCCTCACACCACGTCAGTCCGGCCCCGCGCTAAGTACCCGAGGGACTTACGTGTTACGTGTACCAGACACAACACACATATTTAAGTTTTTATTTTTTTATTATATGATATTCATGTTTAAAACGCATCCAAGAACAAGGAACATTGAAAAACTTTTGCTCCGTCGGCGGGATCCGAACCCGCGACCCCCGCCTTAAGGTAGCAACGCGCTTGCCAACTGAGCCACAGGGGTCGTCAAATATAACCCATGCTGGTGGACATTTTGTATCGACACAGGTCTTTAAGAAGTTCTCTCTACACGTAACCACAACAAACAAAGGAACAATAATCCACAACATACTTATAGAAATACAATTACACACACACACACACAAAGTGTAACAAAACTAGTTGATAATATAGATGTCGCCCTGCAGTCGAAATTTGACCATAAATATTTAAATCCGTCGTGTAGAGGAGCTATAATATAATCTATAATCTATTCTCAATTCAATCACTGTCTTAAATTTGGCATAAAGGTCTCGTTAGGTAAAAAAAGACAGACTTTAACTATAAACACAAAAGTGTATGATTATCGTGTCATGTCAAAATATTGTAGTGTGCGTAGCGTTTTATTTATTAAAAATCTTGTAAGATACAAGCATATTTTAAAATAATATTGGTGTTCCACGCTCCTCCTCCATATCAACTATAACTGGGAGAAATTTCATGCTTTTACATCTACGCGTCTTTCCATAAAAAGGGGTACAAAGTTTCCCGCTCGCGTATTAATATATTATAGATGTTTAAGGGTGTATATGTTTGGATAGGTTTTACCGACAAAGTGGCCGCGCTGAAAGAGCGAATGATTCTATGGGTGAGTCACGAATTTGACAAACAAGATCATTCAACATTGTCCTAACTAAACTGTCAAATAATTTTGCATGACGTTGCTTTGTACAAACACAGGGCCTTCGAGAGAACCACTCTTTAAACCACGGGGGCTTCGTACTTTAAAACTATTAGTTCAAACATAAGCCACGTACCTACCAATTTTGAGAGCGTCCGTAGCCTAGTGGGTAAGACGTTTGGTTCGCACTCTAGAGGGTGCAGGTTCGAACCCCGGTGGAGGCGTGTACGGATGCTCATTGCCGTGCGAGAGCCATGCTTCGGCACGAATGGGCCGACCCGACCGGAGCGATACCACGGCGTCACAGGAAACTGGCGTGAAACGACGTTGTGCCGTGTTTCGTTCAGTGAATGAGTTTACCGGTGGTCCAACTTCCCTGATCCCTCTATCCCTACGGCAGTTGTTTTCCATCAGGTAACCCGTCTGCTCGCTTGTCCCCTAAATATCATATAAAAAAAATAATGCCTTGCAGGTCTTTTTTTATTATGTATCCGGGTGGGTGTAGTTTTTTTTTTCTCCTGAACAAATGGCGTTTAAAACTGTTACGAGTTAAATTATTTTCCTCTGCACGGGTAATATAGTTTGAACTGTAGTTAAATACAATTAATGTCCGACTAGCCGTAGTTAAAATACAACGTTTCATTGCGCCAGAGCCGTGCTCCCGCACTGATGGGTCGGCGAAGAACAATATTAAACGAGACTATCTAACAGCCTATGCGGCTCGGTTTGTTGGCGAGGTCGCGGGTTCGAATTCCGTTGAGGGAATGTTGAATAAGCCCACGTCTTTTGTTATTTATTATTTTCTTCAACAATTTTTTCTCATACTGACCTGTCCCTAGAGGTATTATAATAATAAATACTAACGTATAATTTCTTTGTTACAGGTATGTAGATTCAACAGTAGGGGAGCCCAAGAGAGGAATTTTGGATTTACTCGAGTGCGTCAGATTAAGCTAGTGTAGGCTTTCTACATGTCATTTTGATTTCTAAGTTAGTTAGGTTTTTAGAAAGTTATTTTTGAGTACCGAAATGTCATTGAAACCTTCAGATTAAGATGGGGGGTGTTAAAAATACGTCAAAACTCACTTCCATATAAAGCACTGATGATTTTAATGTAACGCAAACCTGTGATAACATAGAACTACGAAGTCTCATATTTTCATAACCAAACTTCCCAGATATTTTATGTCACATTCCAATAAATTGTTTTAAAAACAATTGTTTAGAAGAAGTTTCTTTTTTATAACTGTAAAATAGCTGGAGCGTTCATTCCACCGCTTAAATAAAAAGTTTCTTATTTTTTTAACGTTTCACCTAATCTACGAAACGTACGAGGTCTTCACGATGCTAGAGCTACTACAGAATATCACTCTCACCTCCCCGGCTATCAGTTGGAGTCGGATGATGATGTATTATCAGTTTTAACAACATTCCGAAATAAAATTTTATCCGTCTCGGAGGACCAAAGTTTAGATCGTCCGCCATTTTGTCGCCGAGCAAACATCTACCCTTCTTTGTCTTTCGCTATGAGAGTATGTAATTTTATGCGCTCCCAAACTAGTTATCCCTAACTTCAAAGATTTAAAGCCTTATTATTTCGACTTAGTACATTCTGAGCTCTATTCACCTGAGACAAAGTCCATTTTGGCGCGAGCGCGAGTTTAGGTCACATGTCTCTAAATCGCATACAGAAACTTCGTAATGCCCTATTATGGGAATTTAAACTTTAAGTAGGACGTAATACGGTCTGTTTTGAAAGTTTGTCTCCGCGGTTTAGTAAATAACAGATGACTTTCATACGTAATGTGAAACATAGTCTTTGACGAAACTCTGTGACTCAGTTGGTAAGCGCTTTAGCCGGGGGTCGCGGGTTCGAATTCCGGCCACGGAGCAAAATGTTTTTCAATGTTCCTGGGTCTTAAATATTTGTATCATATTGTAATAAAAATCTTAAATATGTGTATAATATAGTGGTATTAATTTTATATTTCTGTCCGTCCGCTCCGTCCTGTAACACAAGTCCCTCGGGTACTTAGCACGGGGCCAGACTGACGTGGTGAGAAGCGTCCATAGATATTGTTATTATTATATAGTGGAGTACCGCTGTTTGTCCGTGTATTAGGATGTAACAAACTAAGTGATAATACTTGAAGGTGTATATATATGTTTTAGTAGAGGTACCTGTGTAGCGCTGGATGGACAAGTGCCATAGCATTCATGGGTTTGCCCGTAGAATAATTTGCTCTTTCAAAATTTCTAAAATTTACGGAAAATTGCACCGCTTGAAATTTCTAAGAGCGACAGAGACAGAGAGAGAGAGACATGCGAACGGACAGACGGACAGACGCAAAAAAAAAATTCACCCCTCCTTTACCCTCCTTACAAAACGCGCGAAACCGCGGCCGCACGTCAGTTTGTATTGAATGTTAAAGTTTGTTACGCCTTTGTTTTGTATTGTCTTGATAGTTGTGAACTGGACTCTCTGATCTGGGCTGGACTGATAACACAATGATGCCGAAGGTAGACATCGTTTAAAGTTGGAGATATATTTCATGGCGATTCCTTAAAGCCTCATTTTTATGGCTTTCAGTGTTTAGTGGGATTTGTGGGTGTGGTTTAGCGCCTTAGTGAGTAACATGTCAATAATATAACGTGAGACATGTCAAAGAAAACCGTAAATCGGAATTGCTTCAGTAACTTTCTTGATTCTTTGTGATTTCATTGAGATCTCAGAGTTATGACGCCATAAACGGACGGATAAAAACATGTTGAATTTAAAAGACTTTTTGCGCCGGGGATAAAAAGTGGATCCTTATGTTTTAGCCAAATTATGTGGCAAATACCTTTACAAAGGAGATTTTTCTATTTATAAGTGCGTTTGTCTATGAGTGTGTTTGAAATTTCATGTACCATGTAGAGCCACGTACAATTGTAGTGTGTGACGTTTCAAGCATCTGACGTATTATGTCAAAATATACCTGTCATATTTTGATAATATGCTGTCTATTCGACACTATATTTTACGAGAAAGACCCTATGTCTGCATATTCTATTTCTAGCTCCACCTGGGGACATTGAGAAATATCGAAAACCTTCTCTGCTTGGCGTCAAAAACCTTAAACCGCTCGCTGCAAAAAGAGCTGATAGAATCACACGTAACATCTGTCACTCAAACGCGCCGCGATATTTAAATATGGAACACCATCAATATTCATCGGCGTGTTCGAACGTTTTCGGGGAATTACCGCCGCGAGGCGCGCGCCATTTTTTTTCATCGACTACCCGCGTTTCGCCAACTACCCACACTTTTTTTTCTACTATCGCGCTGTAAGCAATACGTTACACGGTTTGGCCATTTTTATTTTCGTGCCGTCGTTTCCAATAAATGTGCGTACGCGAAAGAGAATTTTGTCATGAAATATCGTTGTAATAAAAGATGTGTTATGAAATGTTAATATTTCTCTTTATTCGTTTGTGTGCAAAATTTAATTTTTAAAGTTTTTAGAGGCGTTGTGCATTTTTCTTGGTTTTTAGATGGAGTTTTTTTAGTAGATATATTAGCCTATATTAAAGGTTTTTATATATTTTTAGAAGAATTAAAGATCAAACTTGGTCTGTTCACTGCTATACATACATACCCACATACAAACAACTGTCAAACGTAAACGCTCATCGTTTTCCTCTAGGGGCTAAAAATACAATAAAACTACTTTTCCTCATAATACAAAGGTCCCGACACGACATCAGAGTCGACCTTTCGAAATATCAAAGGTTTCCCGAGTTCACCTCACACACAGAACTTGGGGAACTAGTTACTTCAATTATAGCTGGTGATGGTGGATGTACCAGATGAGGATGTCGCTTCGTCGCTTGATGTATTTGAATACCTACGACCCGCGGTTCTCTAAGGAACAGTACAGTAACAAGAAGATCTAATTTTTTTTTTAATTGGTCAGGAAACCAGCTAGGAAATCGATCCAGCCGCTTAAGCGTGAGGAAGTTACGAACATACAAACTTTCGCGTCTTTAATATTAGTCTGATATTGGGTTGAAGTTAGTCGCTGATCGGATTTTGAGTCTGCGCTCGAGATTCGATGTGGTAAATTTAGTTTTTGACATAAGCTCTATATATTTCTATTTAATACCTTTAATTAAATTAAAATTAAGTAACCTGAAAATATTTCCGTAGACCCCCGAATTTGAGCGTCGAGAAAAATTTACATATACGTTCGCAGCTCTCTCGTTTTAACCCGCCTACCGCATATCCATAAAGATCTTGCTTTCTGTTAGGTGATCGTCCATGTATTGTTCGCTCACATAGCGTCATTTGCTTCGGCACTATTGGTATTAACTAGTTTCTCGTCTTGGGAACCTCTACTTTTTCTCCATTCGGAATCATTAAAGTATTTGTTGCCTATGTCATTTTCAGAACTGAAACTGTCTTCGTGATGATTTTAACCATGATGGTAACGGACACCCTGCCCGCTAATAGGGAATATGTTTATATTTTTTTCTTTCCTTTGATAGATCTATAGTTATTGAAAAACGAAGTAAACCTAGTAATTTTTTGATGAAAAAACAACAAAGCTACAAGCCTTTAAAGTAGTCGGTCAGAAAGAGAGATCCGATATCGATTGTGACGTCAAAGTCTATAAGCTGCATACAAAGTTCATACTGAATTACGTTTTGAGAGAAAGAAATGGGTAGAAAACTTAAATCGCTAATATCTTACTAATTTCTCAACAGAATTTAGAGATTTTTGTTGTGATTCTGTATATCTTTTAGCCCACTATCATAATAATTTGTATTCAATAAATTTTGTTTTACACGCATATTCCCTAACGTCTATGCGACGTTCTTCCAGCAATGTATGATACATCAAGGCCGGTGGCCAATAGGAGAAATATCAGGTTGAGCTTATAATTGGTGAGGTCTGTGATTTGGGTCGACTCGCTTGTTGTGACGACCCGTGGCTTTACCATGAGTTTGAAGCAATAACAATAAAAATACAGTTATTTTTTAACCTCACACAATACATAACAATACGGCGAAGATACAGACAGTAAAGTAAAAAACAGACACATGGAATTATTAGGCTGTATGATGCCAAAAAATCGACCCCAGCTCAGCGAACGCAGCGGGCGACCGCGCGCTGCACTGGTATGCCGCAGGGGCCAGTGAGTGGCTTCACAACATTATATTCTCAAAGAAGCTATTTTTGTTTATAAACATGCATACCTGTTTACAAAAAATAAAGAATTAAATTATTATAGAGGTAGAAAAGGAGA
>JAOTAV010000102.1:0-10826 GCA_026546445.1 Cyclargus thomasi | reverse complement strand
TTTTGGAGGGATACATAAAATAGCACGTTTCTTGAAGTTGTATCACTTGCCCACACTTGTGCATGATAACGAATATTTAATGGTTGATATTTTACCACTATAACGCATTAAAACCCGAAACAACACAAATTTAGCGAATGAATACAAAACACAACGTCACCTTTTTACATCCCGCCAAAAACTCCCCAACACTTTTTGTTTGAGGCACTTATGACGTATATTTTACTACTAATTACGGATTATATATTTTTTTGAGAAAGGAACTAACGCCATCGATCCTTACTAAAAATATATAAATGGCAAATTGAGTTTCTTTGTTCGTTTATTTGTTCATTTGTCCTTCCTTTACGCCCAAAACTATGCCAAAAATCAAGTCGATTGGTTGAAGCAACCAATTGACTTGATTTTTGGCAAAGAGTTAGGTGAAAGGATGGAGAGTAACAACATTTTGGTATTGGAAAAAAAAACATTTTTAAAAATATCGTATCTGCAAAAAAACAAACAAACAAAACGTAATACCTTTTTTAGCGCTGCTTCTTTCGCATGCTGAACTCCACGATGCCCAATTAACACTAGGGTACTTCAAAAAATTTTTTTTTTAACTCTTACTTCCTCAAATTTTTCTAGTTGATGTAAAAAAAAACTCCTCACCAAAGATGGGTCCTATAGCTCCACTCTAAGGGGTCGCTATTATCATTTTAGTTTCCCATTTACTAACATGGACCCATGGCTATAGGACTCATCTCTGGTGAGGATTTTTTTTACATCAAATAGAATCATTTGAGAGGGTAAGAGTTAAAAAAAATATTAAAAAATTTTTTTGAAGCACCCTAATACACACCCTAAACTAATATTAGTGGCACATTATATTATTAGCTCAAGCAAATTTTATTAAAAATATAATTTAAAGTTTATTCATAAAAGGATGTCGGCCGCGACCTCAGCAATAAAGATACAAAAAAAAAAAATGCAGGAAATGAGACAAGCGAGAAGCTGTTTATTATTTACCGAACGGATATCAAATAGCAAGTATCCTGTTATGATAAAATACCGACATTATTTGAATATAAAGTCATCTCGCAAAAAATTAATCTTTTTCTCATTTTTTTTTTTGTTTTCTGTTATGTTGAGTTTGGTTATGTTGTTTCAAGCTTTGATGGATTTTATCGTATGAGGTATGTATAGATTCGTCTTGATAGCGCAAGTGACACTGGATACATAAAAAAATTAAAAGATTAAAATGGCTGATTTCAAAGTCAAAATTGTGAGGTTCTAAAAATTTTTTTCCCGCCCATCGAAATGGAGGGCTTTAAATAGCCATTTTAGAAATATACATAACTTGAATCGCAATGCCTCCTGGGTTTACTGTTTTTGGACATTTAGCTTGTTTATTAACTCATGTTATTAATGAATGAAACTTGAACAGCAACAAGTTGACACTGGTACCTATATTTGCTCACCAGCAAAGTTCAAGCATTTAAAATCGACTCCTTGTTTGATATTTTACAGATATTGCTTATTGTGTCAAATTATTTTAACACTAACCGATCCGATATCGGTGTCGGGCGCCGATTATATATCGGAGGAAATTTAATGTTGCTATGAAAAAGTGTGGGTTACCTGCAGTGGCGTAACTACAAGGTGGCAAGCCGGCAAAATGTCACGGGCCCCCAGCCGGAAGGGGCTCCCGATCAGCTCCCTAGACAAGTGTCAAGCGATTATTATAACAATAATCTTAATACTTGACGTGTTTTTGTACTGGATTGACATAGTGGAACGAAAGCGAATTTGCCACGGGCCTCGAACAGTATAGTTACGCCACTGGTTACCTGATTTTTATATTGTATAATGGAGGAAATTGAAACAGAACCAGTTGACCACAGTCATTTAGTTGGAATATGTCAATTCCATGTAAATCGTGATATGTCGACGGCGTTTGACATAACCCGATCAAATTAATGATCCATCTCTGTTTCAACTTCCCTGATTGTACCATACAATATCGGATATCGGATTCAACAAACAAGTGGTCGAACCAGAACTGTTTTATGGGAAACACGACGTGAAAAACTGCACAAGGTTTCGGCTATCGGCGTCCGACATCAATATCGAATAAGTGTGAAAACGCTCTTACGCGAAGCGATAATATTTTAGGAGAAGGTTGCTTAATTCGACCGTATATATGTTCTTTTTTAAGTTACCTGTTACGAAGTTAGCTTATACAGCATCACAGCATTCAGAGCATTGTTTAGGGCGAGGGGAATCTCTACGCATATATTTTACTAAATTCTTAGACTCTTAAATAAATATGAAAATAATTTAAACCTTTTAAATGTCAAGTGGTTATAACTCGTAAGTAAGTTCGTATTTTATTTATTGGAGACACAGAATTAGTTTACGAGAAATTGATCCAGTACAATGTCACGCGATAATATTTCAATGTTGCTCTAAATTATTTATAGTTTCCTTTGTGACAACACTAGGAGTAATAATATAGAATGCTATGTTTATATGATAGCAACTTTATGAAAAAGATATACTATATTTTAAGTAAGTAATAACTTATTCAAAAAAATATTTAAACAGTGTTTAACTAAGCAAAAGCTGTCGCTTTCTGGAATATTGAAAACGTCACATGACAGGAAGGGGCAGCCAACCTTGATTAATTATAGACTGTTTAAATATTTTTGTGAATAAGGAGGTTAGTGTGTAACTAGTATTAGGCTTATTATTTTCGAATAAGATACAATAAAAACTACTTTAATAATCATCGACTTCCAAAAATAAAGGTTTTAATTGGTAATTTTCGCCAATATCTATACTTAATTATATAAAGCTGAAGAGTTTGTTTGTTTGAACGCGCTTATCTCAGGAACTACTGGCCAGAATTGAATAATAATTTTATGTTGATAAGTCCATTTGTCGAGGAAGGCTGTAGGCTACGACCAAAAACGGAATAACTTAAAAATATATGAGTTGAGAGATGTTCCCGAAATAAATGGTACCTAAATAAATAAATAAATAAATAAAGTTTTACACGGACGTAGTCGCAACTTGTAACAGCTTGTTATTAATATTAATTACTCGAATAATTAAATGATTATAACTCTTTTATTAAACGAATGCATATTAATTTAGTTAATTATTTATAAAATGCCGACCACTTAAAGGCAATTGATAAAATGCCTGATAAATAATTGTCGTATAAATCGTCAGATAATCGCATGTCTCAAATCAGATAGTAATATTAACTTAAGACTTTATTCTACATTGCGTGAGATCTTCGCATAATCAGCTATTTATAGTTAACCCAAGCCGGTATTATAAATGCGAAAGTGTCTGTCTTTTGTTAGTTATGTATGTCATCATCCCCAAAATCGCTGAGCCTATTTTAAATAAAACTAGAGGCCGCCCTATAATCGAAATTCAACCATAAATATTTCTAAATTCACTCATAGACTTCAATTTGGCATGAAGCTCTAGTTACCAAGCCATTAAAATTTATTAAGAAAATTAAAACATCAACCATAAACAAAATAATATTTGGTTGTATGATTATCGAGTCATGTCAAAATATTATAGTGTGCGTAGTGTTTTTCTTATAAAATTATGCAAAATCAAAACATATTTTAAAATAATATTGGTATTGAACGCTTCTCCTCCATATCAACTACAACTAGGAGAAATTTCATGCTTTTATACCTACTCGTCTTTCTTAAAAAGGGGTACAAATTTTTTGCTCGCGTATAAATAAAAAAAATATTTAATAGCAATAACACGAGCTACTAAAGACTACGGTAAGTTACTAAACGATAAAATGTTTGATACCCATATTCCGAAAAATTCAGTTAGAAAGCTTTATCGCGAAAACACTAAATCACCGAAATAAAATTTATTAGGTCCAATATAGATAAGGTTGGTAATATTGGACCATTATTAATAGGTGTTTTGATACGATCTGCTAGAATTAGGCATAAAGCGGTTTTCTCAGTAATGTACTTATCGTAATATAATATCTAACGAATATACGAATTACGATCAGTGAGATCACCTTTATTATCACGATTTTTTAATGATATTTAGGAAGCTCGTATGCAGACATCTATCCCACATGATGGGCAGCAAAGTCATGACATTTGAAGAGTCGCAAGTGCGTTGCCGGCCTTTGTGTGGGAAAGATGACAGATAAAACTTCGTGTTAATATTACGAAGAACAATCGATTGTTAGGACTTTTTTAAAAATCTTTAAAGAAGTGAAACCTTAAAATCAGACTTAATCGTGACTACATTGAAAGAGCCTCTGACCTTAGCCGTGAAGACAAAGGCATATGTAGTCACTCGATGTCTACCGTCTTGCCAGACTCTTCAGTAAGGCATGTTTATTGTCTGAAAACAAAGACGACGGTTCAAGGCTTAGTGACAGCGTCTAGAAGGCAGCGATAAGGGCGTGGATGTAGTATAAAATGTAGAGAATAGTGCACGAAATTCAATTCATTAGGTTGATTTTTAAGAACTCGATGTCTACAACTCCGTTGCGCCAAAATTCTTATATCACACGGCAAGCGTTCATTTTACTTAGATAAAAGTACGTCCTCGAAAATATCTCCATAGATCATACCTGCTAAATTTCAGCAAACCTTGCTCAGCGGTTTGGGCATTTTTTGATAACAATCACACAGATAACAGAGTTTTACATTTATAATATTAGATCAGGGTAACTAACGATAGATGAATTAGATAAAATAAGTATTTCCACGAAATGGTACAGAATTGTTGGCCGCTTCTTATTTCATTTATTTTTCATTATAATATAGTAAACTAGCTATTGTCCGCGACTCCGTCCGCGTGGTAACAAAGTTGAGAAAAGGAACCCGCAATGAAAATTTTAAACTAATAAGTGAAAACATTTGATCAGGGTACAATGAGTAGCTGTCAAGCACCTTTGTAGTGTATTCTATGCATCGAAGATGGCGCTGATTATGTAAAATTATTTTCTCTGTTTTCCTGCATTTCTTCTAAATTTTCCGAAATTTTCTTTGCTATAAACCTTACGGGACCTTTCCAACGAATACAAAACCGTAGAAATCGGTTCATGCGTTCCGGAATTATATCGTCAGGAAGGAAACACCGACCTATAATAGATAATTAATTGTTTTAAAATCTATTCTACATAGCATATATACCTGTTTAGTGTTTACACTTGAAATTCTAATTTCTGGCATACTGTGACTACTTATTAGCATTTAAATTAGATAAGTCGAAATATCTACGCTCTAACATCGTTGATAACGATACAACGGCATGCCAATTATCAAGCTAACGTTGTAGGAGCACGCCAGCGAATTCGTGTCTAGGAACCGCCCCGGCTTGTGTATGTTTATGAGTGCGACTTATCTATGCACTTCCTCCTGCACGTTTTGTTTGATCATATTTATCGTGTTTCGCTCCCGGTCGCATTACTTAGAGCATCTCATTAGGATCCAGAATGTTCTAATCTAAGCTGATCGTCTTGTTAGTTTCATCTGCAATCTGCAAAGCCGATGTGTTGATACCCGTAGCTTCTTTGAGTCTGTTTATTCTAGGTAACCGTTTATTCTAGGTTTCTATGTAGAGTTGTCGATTGTATTATGAGTATATCCTATATGATCAATTCAGTTCTTGAGCCAATTGAGGCAACAATTATTATTCGTTTTATTTAAAAAGTAAGTTAATTTTATCTGAATAACATCCGTTAGTCGAGTATTAACACGAAGTAGTAAATATTTCGGGTTTAGTATTTTAACAGTTCCTTTGAATATCTCTCAGGATATTATAGGCTTAAAGCCTGATAATTTTTACAACCGCCTCTAAGTTTATAGACGATAAGAATTTCAACCCTAAATGAGTCACTAAGTGAAAACAAACATTTACCACTCACCCGTAATAAAACATAAAAATTATAATGGACAAGTTTACTCTTAATTTTTTATTGCCTAGGTTACTTTTTAAAGCATATTATAAATATCATTGGCTTGGCTCTGTATGAATGTTAAAGTAAAAACGGTAACTTAATTCAATCCTTAATCTCTGATCCGAGATAATCAAGTCTATATTTGAATTGAAAATAGGTTAGAGGCAAAAACATTCCAACTTAATCTGCAACTTTATCAGCAAATTCTATTTCAAAGGCTTCGCCCTAGTGAGCAGGCAAACAAATAAGATGTCAAAGATCCAAAATTAGGTTACACTCTGCAACCCTTAATCTATCAAAGTGCCGCACTATCTTCTTTTAACAAATCCAAGTCACCGTATCGTCTTTTGTCTTTTACCTTAACGCGTTACAAGCTACAAATTGAAATGATAAGAGATTCAAGAAGCGAAACACTCAGAAAACGTACATTTATGGGATCACAAATTGAGGCTTTTAATGTCTTTATAAGTGCCGTCTGGGGTCTGTGTTAATGAAATAGTACGGTTTATTGATCTACCTGTAGTGACACGAATCCGACCACGTCTAACCCAGAATTATGTTTTTTCTTTAAATTATCCTCTGTCTCCCTCCAACGTGTTGTTTCCGTTTGAGTGGAAAGGGATGGGAGACGCATTAGGTCGTTTCATTTGGAAAGGCGACCCCCGTCATTTGATAAGCCGTTGATGTATTTTTTAGCGTTAATCCATTAGACTGTCATCTTATTTTTTTTACTGTTACCATCATCTGCGTGTGGTTGAGATTTCAAAAATTCTTTAACTTTAAACTAAGACATGTCAATGTCCCTGTTTATCTTTCATTTGAATTTTAATAGAACGGTAGAACAAACACAATTTCATAACTACTATTAGATAATATTATATCAGAGAAGCCAGTGTCAGCTGATCTATCGGCTAAACTTATCATGATCTTACCCATTGGTTTGCCACCTTCCGATGAATCCATTACTTACATGGCGATAGCATAAAATCCAAATGCGCAATTTATACCTCCTAGGAAATCACGTACAGCATTCACTAAAACAATGAAAATCAACTTTTCACATCGACAATCAGACAGAATTTCCATAATTTTATCACAATTTATTTCGGGATCAACAAGCTGTCGCCACCCGCATTCCAGACAATTGATACAATCATCGCCAGTGAGATTTTGGGGTGTGTAAAACAGGATAATTGCATTGGCCACCGACCAAATTATTGTTATAGTAACTATTCAATGATAATTTTATTTTGGATCTGCGGGCCTAGGTACTTAGTGATAACTCACTTTATCGCATTAGGTTAGAATTGGTTCGTTAAGAGCTTTTGGGGTGAAAGCTGTTTTGTCGATTAAACGAAAATATATGTTAAGTTAGGGAACTCATATTTTTGTTGGGTCCTAATTAGTACTACTTATTGCATGTTTAATCAAGAAGTCGGTCAGGTAATAGGAAAAAATTAATACGATACAATAAAAAAGAAGAAAACTCAATTTTTAAAATTCTCTACCGATTCTCATCAAATCTTAAATCACTTGATTCACCTTTCATATGAAAAGAAATAAATTTTCTCTTTTTTAAATTCAAGAGCTATGCTGCTTCAGATATATAATCAGATACACACACACATACGTCAAACTTACTACACCTCTTTTTGAATGCTAAAACAGTGTACAACTTCTACAGGAAACTCGTATCCTTATTATCAATAACTCATTGATCGGACAAAAAGCAAAAAGTAAAAATGGTTTCTAACCATAATCCGCCTTCAAGTTGAAGTTTCACACATGGCTTCAATAAGACGCGACTGTGGGACGCCAAATTGTGGCGCCTTGGACAATACTCCAATAAAAAGGTGTAATCTTTCACAATATTGTCTAGAACAGGAAATATTTAGGAAACAAAAGGCTTACGATTCGGCTCAGGCTTTTGACTCGCAGGTGATTATGTTTAATTAGTCTAAAAGAATGTGTGTGGTCTTGGATTATCCATCTGGTGTCTGGAAATTCCTTATCTTAGTCCATTGTTGTTATGTACTTGCCAAGTGTAAAAAATGTGTAAAATTGAAATAGAAATACCGAATTTCTAAGTTTTAACCAACTCTCAAAGAGGTTATGTAGGGCTGTGGATATTTTGAACTATACTAGGTGTAATAAAAGTAAGTGATAAAATTTCGGGGATCGAATGTATTCCTAATGTAGAGGTTACTGTGAAAAAAGCAGCGCTCAAATCGAAAAACATTTTTCGTGATATGTATCGTGGCCAAGTGTCACACAAATCACGAAAACAAACATTAAAAAATATATCTTTCAGTCTTGCTACTTTCACAGTAAACTCTATATCTATACGATCCCTAAAGTTTTATTACTTACTTTTGTTACACCCTGTATATAATCGTTTAAAGTTTCGATAAATTTTTACTTATACTGAAAAACCTTCAGTTACAATTACCTACGAAATCCTATAGTATATAAAAAAATTAGTACTCAGTAAATTGGTTTAGCGGCAAAGCTCTGAACTGATTTCACTGTTCTTTATAGCGTGGAAAGCGAAACAGACAGAGAGAAAAATGTCGTATTTACAATAATATAAGTATGGTGGTATGGATATCGAAGTATCATAAGGCGAACCTAATATATGATGACCTCTGTAGCTCAGTTGGTATGTGCGTATCAGCTTAAGCCGGGGGCCACGGGTTTGAATCCCGCCGACGGAGCAAAAGTTTTTCAATTTTCTTGGGTCTTGGATGTGTATTAAATACGTGTATCATATAATATAAATCTTAAATACCTATACAGTATTAAATATATTTCCGTTGTATGGTACCCGTAACACAAGTCCCTTGGATACTTAACATGGGACCAGAATGAGATGAAGCGTCTATAGATATTATTATAATATGCATAACTTGGGTGCATTTTGTGTTTGGCCCCGGGCGTGTGGTGCACCTTGCGTGGATGCGCTTGCGTCGCATCGTGTATACATTACATTATAGACTTTTTTTTGCTACCGCGTCAAAATATTGCAAGCCTATAAAATGACCATTATTTTTATTACTAGCAATTTCAACCAATTAGCTTTAATGCAAAGTCTTGCTATAGAGGTACATACTAAAAATATAAAACTTGGAAATTTTTATGTATCTTAATGTGTTGTTTGCTTTTTTTCAGTTATTGAATTCGATAGGTAAATAAAATCAAGTCACATAGAAGGACTTCATCTCACACTATTTAGGAAAAATTAGTATTTTTGAATGTTTGTTACAAACAAACTCAAAAATACTGCTCGTTAGATTGCTACATTATCACAGAGTGACATAGGCTATAATGATATCAGGAAATTCGGCCAAGTGCGAATTGGACTCACGTACGAAGGGTTCAATATACAGTCAGTGTACTAACTGCCCTGGAATTTCGAATAATTTTGGTAACGATTAAATACTCCCGTGGGATAGATCATTTCCACGTGCGCAAAGCCGCAGGTAAATACTAGTTGGAATTAAAGCATTTTTAGTTTTCACTTTAGTGTAAAATATATAGCTTTTATGCTATAAATATTATCACGATGGACGAATATGTGTCAACATGGACAGAATCTAAAAAAAAGTTGCGATTCATTCTACTTTAAATAGTTCAATATTATTTTTAGTTTCGGTGGGATAGCTAAGATGTGAACGTTTTCGCTTGTTTGTGGAATCTCCAAAAAATGTATGGAATTGACGTAAGCGTTACGCCTTATGTCCATACATTTTGTTTGGCGATTATACAAAGAAGCGAAAACGTTTAGGTCTTGGCTAACCCCCCAGTTCTTTACCGATTTAATAAATAAGAGTCTTTGATTACGAAAAGTATGTTGATTCGGCGCTCGCATAGGCAATATAGCCTACTAAGTGATTGGATTCTGGACGAAGACCGTGTTTTGAATTTGAACAATATATACCCGACCCAATGTTTACGAATTGCTTGAAGTTTTGTTCTAGCGAATACTTGTGTCTGAACATGTGTTGAATATGTAACTACAGTTCATCTGGAAGTATTGACATAAAAAGCATAGTATAAGGCCGTTTGTCCACAGCACGCGGTTACCGTCAACGAGTTTATTTTGGACCGATAAAATGCAACTCTATGACCTAGGCATTTCATTTTCTAGAGACATTTTCGTCCGTGTCGTCGCCGATCTGTGCTGGCTTAAAGCAAAATGAAACTTAAAGTTGACGTAAACTATTTACTCTTAACAATTTTAATTTTATAAACAACAAAACATAATTTAGGATATTTAAAACTGTTTCACGGCTTACTGATAAAGTTTCTGTTAGTAGTGTTAGTAGTGTTACTAGTAGTATCCGCAACTTTTTTGTCAGATTCTCCATACGACATCTGTCAAATAAAGTTGTGAATAGACTATCTGTAAGCCGTGAAACAGGCCCTTATTGTCTTTACCTAACTTTGTAAGTCTATGAAAATTAAAAAAAAGGCCTTTTTTATTTTCTTTTCCTTTATTAATAAGATCGTGAACCAAATAATCGACCTTTGCTTTGTTTAGTCCTTAACACCAAGTTACGTTCAATTGTATTAATTAAAGTAATTGTAAAAACTTGGGAAACGCTTCTAAAATATAACCGCTTAAGATGCAAAATATTACCAAAATGAACGCCTTTCCTCACAATATGGCGCGGAAAATTTCCATCTTTTATGAAATATTACAGATTACGTAAACGGCCATTCCGAGGAATCCAATTTTAATTAAAAATAAGAAAATCGTAATTAATAAATTGTGTCCTGAGTCCTGACGGTGCGGAACAAATTATTTTGGACTTTTGAATAAATTATTTAACTTAGTTATTGTGGGGATTGTGATAATCCAAATTATCTTTTTTTT
>JAOTAV010000101.1:0-10826 GCA_026546445.1 Cyclargus thomasi | reverse complement strand
TTTTTGTATTGAATTGACATAGTGGAACGAAAACGAATTTGCCACGGGCCTCGAACGGTATAGTTACGCCACTGATTGTGTCTCTGGGTGTGTGTCAATACAGCGCGGCCAAACCTTCTGATTTGAAATATCTGAATATTTTCTATCATCATGAAAAGTAAAAAAGACATGAGAGTAACAGTTGGCTGCCACCTGTCGCCGAGTGTCCCTTTTTTTGACAACGTGCGAGGTGTACGCGCATCTTTAAACGTATCAACAAACGCTATCCCAGTTGTGCGCGCGGCCGTATGTGTGGGTGAACCTTGTTTACATTGCGTGGAGAGAATGACGAATGTGATGATCAGTTCGTAGCGTGTATGATGTTTGAGTGTGTGTATTGAATATGAATATGTATTTAGGTGATTAGCTTCATTATCCGCACCACGTCCGGCGCGATCTCCTTATTGGCCTGCGCCTGCAGCTCCGTCTTGAGGTGGGCGACGCCGCCGCCGAGGCCGGCCAGCTCGCTGGTGAACTGTACCCAGGCGCCGCGCCGGGGGAATATCGCCTCGTCGCGGTGGTCCACAGACACTATGTGACGGACCACAGACTTCATCTGGGGACCTGGATAACAATCATCGCTTTATCCATACTTGCATACTTAATACCAGTTGGTGCCCGACACTTCGTTGCGCTAAAATTTGTATATCACACGGGAACCGTACATTTTCCCGGGATAAAAAGTATCCTATGTGTTGCCCAGACCTAATAGCTTTTAAACAAAAAAAGATTTATTCAAATCCGTCCAGTAGATCCTGAGATTAGCGCGTACAAACAGACACCTTGTTTTTGTCCATATGTGTTCTATTACTGCTCCTTAGCACCCCCACATGGATTATTTTGTAAAAATATTAATGGAGGGACACTTCAATTTTACTGTTTTAGTATATGTATATAGATTAAAAAATATGCGAAAGTGCGTCTGTCTGTCTATTACCTACCCATTCACACCTTCTTCTTAGAAAGAGGAAAGTTCGAAAAATCAACAACTTTTCTATCCGTGAAATGTCAAAAAAGTTTACGCCACGGTCACGTAGTGGTATGTTCGAAGTTATACAAGACGTAATAATTATATTGAAAATTCCATACCGCTGCTCTCTCGGACCTTGAAGCTGGTGTTCTTACTGAGCACCGACGTGTCACGGACGAGGCCTTCCCATTGGATGTTGTGCTTCGTCTACAAGCAAACAGTTTTTTTATGGAATCAGGGGACGAACGAGCAAACGGGTTACAGGTTAGCCAACTACTATCGAACATGGGCATTCGTCACATCAGAGGACTTGCAGATGAATTGCCGGTTTCATGGGAGTAGTAGTTTTCCGGGAAACACACTTAGGAAATGCTGTTTGACATCAGTTTTCTGTGCTGCCGTGGTATTTCTCTGGCCAGAAAAGCAGAAGCATTTTTAACGACAACATACGTAATACGGTTGAATAGTTACGCCGAGAAGTCACATGCACACAACATACTCACTTATAAGGTCATATCACTACTAAAAGCAAAGGTTTTAAAAATAATTTTGATGATGATGATATTCGAACATTCCCTTAAGAGTGGGAGCTCTACCATGAGTTTGAATCAATAGTATTTTTCGATACTCGACAGCGACCACGCAAATTTTTAGTATGGCAATTTTAGTTCAGCAAAAGACCGCTAGAGGCGCTGTAAAGTTTTTCCATACTAAAAATTTCGTAAAATCGAGTATTGAAATACTATTGCTTCAAACTCATGGTGAAACCACTGTGCTCGACATAACCAGACGAAATAGACCCGAAACCCGTATAGATAGTGTAAGCACGCCGATGCTCACCGAGGGTGACGTCCTGAAGGCGAGGTCGAGCAGCACCCCCCGGTCCAGCAGCTTGTACCCCGACCACGGGTACTGGTGGTTCTGCTGGTAGACTGACGCCGACAACCTGGACACCGTTACAGATAGATCTACTCAGTTGTGCGAGCGGCCCTATGTGTGTGTGCTTTGCACACAACTTTCATTGCGGTAGTGACGCGGCAGGCGCTGTCCGAGTGAACTTGAGGTTTACACATATGTCAAACCCAGTCAAGGCAATTTTTTTCAAAGGCAAAATTGATATATACTGACCAAATGACGTAGGTCCGTCGACTGGGTCCATATCAGTCTTCCCTATGGTACTCACACGGGCACGTACGGCTGGTGGGGGTAGGGCTTGGTGGCTGTCAGGCTGAAGTTGCTGGTGCTGCGGTGACCCATGCTGTACTCCGCCGACACGCGCTCCCCGCGACCCGCCACGTTCGGACACTTCACGCCTGACACACATAATATTATCCTCGTGGCTGAACTAAATTAACGCAGCACGTCGCCTCCGCCGATTATTTAGGACCAAAAATTGTCTGAAAAAAATCGCTTGTTCGCTAAAAGCGATTTCTTTCAGACAATTTTTGAACGCCTTTTGTGACCTTTCATTTTTTTATGATATTTAGGGGGAAAGCAAGCAGACGGGTTACCTAATGGAAAGCAACTGCCGTCGCCCATGGACACTCGCGACATCTGAGGAGTCGCAAGTGCGTTGCCGGCCTTTATGAGGGAATTGGGATTAGGGAAGTTGGGCCACCGGTAAACTCACGCACTGAACGAGACAAAGCACAACGCCGTTTCACGCCAGTTTTCTGCGAGGCCGTTGTATCACTCCGGTCGAGTCGGCCCATTCGTGCCAAAGCATGGCTAAATGTTAAATACTTTTATATTATACACATATTTAAGATTTTTATTATATGATATACATATTAAATACACAGCCAAGACCCAGGAACATTGAAAAATTTTTTGCTCCTTCGGCGAGAATCAAACCGGCGACCCCCGACTTAAGTTACCAACGGGCTTACCAAATGAGCCACAGAGGTAGTCAAAATGCCGGTGTTAAGTGCAGAACTGTCAATCTAGCGCAAACAGTTCCATAGCGTCCCCTCCGTAGGTACGCTTCGTTTCTGACGCAGTATACGCGCAGCTTTCAAGCAGCAGGTTTGGCTGAGTAAAGCAGGCACACAGCATAATTTGTGACATAGAAAACAACAAAAAAGCACGCCGTAAGCAACCAACGATGGATGCGCGCTTAAAGCAGCAAAAGCCCACACAAACACACTACTGTAAAAGACGTACCAACTACAAGATTTCCTTCGTTTTCGCTTACGGTAGTGTTAACACCGCCGACGACACGTGATAACTCGTTCACTTGGAATGTTACCTGCAAAAAGATTAAAATAATTTTCCGATTTAGCTGACAAAGACTTAAATTTTCCGATTTAGCTGACAAAGACTTAAATATAATGGTTTTACATAACTGCTCACACAAATCCACAATTTAGTATATTGCGCAACTCTGTCAATTGACAACTTCGCATGAATTGCACATAGTATTTTTTCAATCAATCAATCTTTATTTCCCAGAAATTTGTTTTACATAATATAGGTGTTATTATTTTACAGAGAGTCTCAAAATTTCTTGCCATTTGGGCTTGGAAATGTTAAATCAGACAATTAATAATAATAATAATAATAATAATGATAAGATTACATGCTCAATAAGGGAAAATTTGTTACAATGTTAATAATTTATATACATATAGGTACTTAATGAAAATAATGTCTTTATGTAAGATTGTTTGTCAATAACTTAATAATATTTATATATATGTTAATTCATATGTCAGAAAATAATAATAATTAAAACAAATAAAAAATGTCATTAATTTCATTAAATTTACAGTTGTAATAATTACAATATTATGTTAGGTGCTATCATGTTTTATTATGAATGCGGGGAAAGTGGTCCTGCACTGAAATATCATCCCAGTCTTTAAAAAAAAGGGCAAATGAAAACAGGAGCTCTTAATATCAATTGCAAAATGTCACTCATTGTTTATTTTTATTTTATGTTAAACACTCCAAAAAAATACTAACTTTGGGATTTTACTACTCATTTTGGGATCAATAGGAAATATCAATTCATTCATTTAAAAAATGATCTATCATTTTCGTTATAAATTGTGACAATAACATACTTCTAAACCCTCTGGAGTTGCTCCAGGGCCACTAGAGACATCAATGAGAACACCAATTTCCTTAAAACATCCCATTGAATCCAAGGCACGACGAACCTGAAATATATTCATAATGTTTTATTTATTTATGACAAGATTAGCCAATGTTGTCTACAATTCGTTCCATTTATAGCCTGGTATTTTTTTTATAATGTTTTCCCATAACAAATAATACACTTTTAATACAATATTCCAAATTCAACCTGAATTGTTTTAACCAAGATCTCAGACTCATTAATAGAGAGCCAAAAACTTAACATTGTAGACAATAGATTGAAATTGTCATAGATTTTAATTTTCTTATTTACAACAAATTTAAAGTCATATTAGGGTAATGTTGGGGATGTTTATGTGTAATAAGTCACCTTATGTGCCCTCATGATGACATCCTCAAAGTCAGTGGCCTGGAAGAGATCATCCACTGTGGCCTTTATAATATCATCTTTGGTGCGGCCCAGCCCATCCACATGCACCTTATCAACCCGGGCCTGAAATGTTCATTTTACATATTACAAACAATATTTTTTAAATAAAGTCTAACACGTATCATAGTCAAAACAAAATAAGAAAAAAGTATATTTACTCTTATTCCATTGAGTTTTAATGACGGTTTTTGTATGGGCTCGTCGAAATTAATAGTTTCATCAAAATCATACATCCCCGAGTTGCCCTCTGGTGCCTATAAAAACATTAAAACATATTGTATCGTTATTTAACCTATTGACAAATAAGTGATTTAGCTGTATATATCATCTAATTATTAAAATAACATTCTTATGCACTAAAAATCGTAATAACAGTCCAATTTCACTTTATAACCTTGTACGACACATAGCTAATATTTAGACATTTTTATCTACTTTTTCTTACCTTAGCATATACTGTACCCATTATTTTTTATATTGGGGTATTAATTTATCCTTTAAATCTAATAATTAAAGTAAATCTATTACAAAAATAAACCAGGGATTTTATTTTTGAAATTACATAAATATTTTTGACAGTGAACTGTCATTAGTTTGTCAATTATCGGACATTTTTTTTTAAAGATTGCTCAGGTGCACAGTCAATTCAAATTAAAATTCAAAAACTTTATTCCATATAGATATATCCATAATAAGTGGATACATGTTTGGACATTACAGTTCTCCAAACAAAACAAACAAAAAATAAGCAATAGCAATAGAAAAATCTGTAAACGATTCAATAAAATGATAGTACACATATTTCAAGTTTTTCAACCACCCCTACCGCAAAGAGCCGCAGATTTATCTGCGCAAGTTTTATTTCTAATTATTACATACTACCATTCCCTTATTTGTTTCAAAAATAACCCAGTAGTAGTTTTTACAAAAAATTAATTTATAATTTTACTCCTTTACATATTTTCGTAATTTTTTTTTACCTTCAAAACTACTTTTTTGTAAAAAAATTATTAAGGATTTATTGTTATGAATTACAAAACTTATCCAATGGTATTTTTTTCCACAGCTGATTCCAACTTTTTTGCGAATGTCCACGATTTAGCGATTTTAGACCTTCATTACTTAGTATATCGCTACTCGCTAGTATATTTACTCTTTATTTGTGATCTCTTATTAGTCTGTGGTGTCAACTGTCAATTAGTCAACTCACAACTGTCAAATTAAATTTTGTAAACACATGTTGCGGTTTAGGCGCGCACCGGTAAATAAATATTTTAAACAAAATGGATCAAGAAACAATATTTACATATTGTCGTTCATTAGGATGTTGCAAATTGTGTTGCCTTCGATATGTGGGTATAAGAAATCCCAATGCTTATGAAAAACCCAACGAATTTTGTAAAAAGGTAAGAGCTGAACTTTTAAGCCATAATTTTGTTTCTTTTACCTTTTTTGGATTAACTTTTATACTATACTTCAAAGTACTTCTTTGTTTCTTGTAAGTCGTGGGATTGTGGTTATCGTCCACGGAGTTGCGTGATCTCGCAGTGCGGGGTTGCAATCACTAATGTTGACATTCTGAAAATATTTGATTCAAATTTACTCAGAAGTAAATGATTTATATGGCAGATTTTGTATCGAGAATCTGTCAAAAAAGTTGAGGTTAGCCTAACAGAAACTTTAACAGTAAACAGTGAAACAGAGAGTTAAAGAGAGACAATAACTTAATTTAATGATTTCTGATTTAAATTTTTTTGATTTTTTTAATGGCCTTCTATAAAGACACTTATATTTTCAGTTTGAAAATAAAAATGGTACAGAAGGAGATCAAAATATGAATTGTGAGCTGACAGACGCTGGTAAGGACGAAGAACATGCCCCGGAAAGTAGTATTGCTCATAATGATAAGTCTAATAGTAATGGCAGAGAAGCCTTGAGTGAAGATTCAAATGGAAATGGATGTCCCACTCCAAAGCGTCGTAAAATGGATGTCTGTACTAGCTGCTTAGGCATCCTTCAAGAACAAACCTGGCACGATAGTGTGGAAATGACTAAAGAAGTTCTGGAGAAAAAAAGGTTTAAAAGGATTTATTTCAACTTGTGCTATTTTATAAATTTCTATTTTCTTTTTGTATGTTTAACATTCTGTATATTTTGCTGATAATGAATTTAAGAAATTTATGTTTCCCTGTTTCAGATATGAATGCAAAACATTTGCCTGTGCCCTGTCAGCTCCAATTGCCACTATATTAAGAGAAAAAGCAATTATGCTGAGGCTAGTAGATAAATACCCTGAATATAGTCAACGTAAGTATACTAATACTTTTATTCTGGTTGTTTTTTTGAAACTAAATGAATAAGTAATATAAATAAAATTTCTTCTTTTAAAATTGTGAATTGTACTTTTTACACTTTTAAATTATTTTATAGCAATAATCACAATAGTATGTCGTCGTTGACGTTCTAACCCCACATTAGTCAAAAGCAGCAACTTTTCAGGAGAGTGTAACAATTGATTGAATTTTGTATAGATCACCTTACTAATAGATTATTACAATTTAAAAATTGTACATGTATTTGTAAGCTGACACATGTTCCTGATTAACTTACTCCTGTTTTCTAATTTTCTGAAAAAGGGCATCAAAATGACAAATAGCCAAAAAGTAACTAATGTGGTGATAGAACTTCAATGACAACATACCATCAAATAAGTTGTCAATTGTTGTCATGCTCTTGCATAATTTCAATTTTTTGTTATTGATTTATCAGTGAGGTTTGAATAATATTATGTAGTCCATGGACTGGATATAAATCACCTTCTCTTATAGTACAATATAGCAATAATCATATTTTTTTCTATATTAATGGTTATTTTTTAGAAACCCTTACACCTTTGAAAGAAGCATGGAAATGGTCATTTGGTATTTATCTGGAAAGACATATTAACAAGACTTTGGACTCTGGTGCTATCTCACCCCTACTGATCACCGTTAATATGGACTATATTGATGATCTGCAGGTGATTAAACCTCGAAAATTAAACTGTTATCATAATATTAGCCTGAGCTGGACCTAACTATAGTCTAATCTTCCAGGAATTAGAGATACTAAAGACAATATCACCAGAACTATTTGAAGAAAGAAGCAAACAGAAGAGACGCTTTGTAACAGAGTTCACTCGACGTTCAGTAGAACAGGTAAGCTGATACTGTTACAAATGTGTAATAGGTGTATTGTTTAAAAATTATCAAAAATAATAATGTAAACATTAACTGAAAGACTAAGCACAAATTATTGGTGGAGTGCAAAATTTATTACAAAATACTAAGTTGTGTTTAAAGTTTAACCCCTTTAAGTCTACATGTTTTCTGAAGGTAGCTTTAGTGCAATTTGGCCGTACAAGCTTGTTAAATTTGTATCTGCCATGCTTTTTCTCTTACTTATGTAAAACTATACTGTGCAAAGATAAAATGTACTGAAGCTTTCCTAATGTAATAATCTATTATAGCAACACTGCCTTTAAAATCTTTGAAAATATAACATATTAATTAATTATTATTGTTTTGAGTGAAGTGACTTTGTTTCTATCTTAGTCATTTAATTTATATCATAAAAACTGTTTCTACACATAATGTTAATTTAGCTAATAAATAGTATACTTTGGTTTGTAAAGTTACCTGTAACTTTGTACTGAATAAACAATTTTCATTATCATTCATTTCATAAAAAATAACTATCACTACATATTATAAACTCAAGTCCTTATAGTATGTTTTTAAAATTTACAATTAGTATGAACATTCAAAATGAAGGAGATTTTGGGGACTTTATTATAAGTGTGTAGCAAGAGGCAAATAAAGACAACATTTTATTGTAATGTCTAATAAGAGGTCAGTAAAAACTTTTCTACTATACTTCAGGCACTAGAGAACGCGACGTTATCGACGCTGCTGGCAGCGGGCGGGGCGCTGCCGGTCGCCGCTTGTCCCGCCCACACTGCCGGCGTGCAAACTGCGCACGCGCCCGCATATCTCGCCGCTAGGTAAGAGGATGTTTCTTTTTTGCAATGAAACCTGATAATAACAACTATCGACGTCTTTGTAACATCGGCCTTTTAAAAAAGAATAAATTTCGCTAAAATTCGTTTATCGCGCGGGAACCGTATATTTTTCCGGGATAAAGAGTTTCGATGTCTTTTCCCGAGATTTAAAGTATCTCCATACCAAATTTGGGCAAAACCATTTTAACAGTTGGCGTGAATAAATAAGAGACAGACACATTTTTTCATTTACAATATTAGAATGAATGAATATTATACAGTGAAATGTATAGTACCAATTATTGAGGGTTTCTAATAGCCGTTTTCCGATTATTAATTATATTCTCCCTTTTTAAAAGGTCGCGTTACCAGGCCATTAAATTTAATTTTAAAAAATTACAGACCTCCAACCACTATTCTACCATATTTCGTCGAAACGAAATGTATGATTATGGTGTCATTTCAAAATATTGTAGTGTGCGCATTGTAGTGTGCGTAGCATTTTATTTATTAAAAATATGCAAAATTAAAGCATATTTTAAAGCAATATTGGTATTTTACGTTTTTTTCTTCTCCATATCAACTATAACTGGGCGAAATTTCATGCTTTTACATCTACGCGTCTTTCGTAAAAATGGGACGAAGTTTTCCACTCGCATATTAATACATATATAGATATTAATGTTTGATATAGATATGTGAAGCTGAGCCGCAACCTGCCGCAGTCGCCGTGGGTGCTGGAGGGGCGACGCGTGCTGCCCTCGTCCGTACAGGAGATCATCTTCGCACCCATTGCTAAAATCTACAAGTGAGATATTATTACTCTAAAAGACTACTTGACCACAAACGCTATACCTAACCGGGGGTATGGGCGCAGCGCGGCAGGGCAGGGTTACCCTGGTTACCGGCCGCGCTACTATGTTAGTTGGCCGTCAACGCTACGACGGTAGTATTCTTACCCGTCCCCCCGCCCACGTTTCTAGGGCACTAGGGCAAGCTATGCCACTACTCTGCACTCCATTAAGTTTTATTTCCTTCATACCTCTATGTTCATATTAGAATTTACTCGCAGCTTTGAGCGATTGGAAGTTATTTATCCTGCGGGAGCATTTGGAATTCGGAATACAAATTATCTTATAATCTAAGTCAGCTACTAAATTTCATCAAAGCCCGTTCAATAGTTTCGGCGTGATTAACGGACAACGGTTGCGCGTGCGCAGGTTCGACGCGGAGGCGGTGGAGTCGCGGCTGAAGTTTATAGCGGCGGGTCGCGAGGACGTCGACGTGCGCTGTCTCGGCGACGGGCGACCCTTCGCTATTGAGGTCTGTATTTTAAGTTTATTGCACGCAAAAACAGTTATTATTAAAATAAAATAAAAAATACATAGGGTTTCATGCCTATTTATTTATTTATTCATATTTCTACCTTATTAAATCAAAGAAATTTTCCACATCAGTTCTAACTTGGCATTTTGCGAGGTATCGCGCGACGACGCCAGCACATTTTTATAGCCATACTAATATTAATTTGGATGTTCTTTCTGCTATGAAAATGTGTGTTTATATGTATGATTATAAATGTTTATAAGTGTGGAGGATAATCACGGAAAATGTACAGTTCCCGCGCGATACACAATTTTGGCGCAACGGAGTTGGGGGCATCGTCTACTAAGTCTCAACTCGCACCGAAAGAGCGGCGAAGGGCAACGGAGCGCGGAGTCCAGCGACTTCTCGAGCAGTCGCGGGTATCCGCGCGCCTTCTCGAGGCCACTCGCGATGGTCGATAATAAGAACTATAGTAACGAAAATAAAGTTCAAATTTATATCGCACTGAAACTGCGCTTCGCTTCGTTGTCCTTCGCCGCTCTTTCGGTGTGAGTTGAGCCTAAGTAATAAAACAACGCACAACTTTGGAGATGAATGTAATATCCAGTAATCTAAAAACAAGACGCATCACGACGCTTCGACTGTGCGTTGCAAGCTGAATTATGACAAAACGACTAAAGTGTTGCTAAATTAAATGATGGTTTAAAATATCTCTTGTCACTTGTAAGACATCGCCTTTTTTCTATGACTTGCTCAATTTATAATTAACTAGCTGACCCGGCGAACTTTGTTCCGCCTTAATGGCAATAAATAAGCAGATTCTGTTTTTTTTTTATTGGAAAATCAAACGCTGTCAAACGGGATAAAAAGTATCTTATGTCCGTCTCCTGGCTCTAAGCTACCTCCCTACCAATTTTCAGCCA
>JAOTAV010000100.1:0-10826 GCA_026546445.1 Cyclargus thomasi | reverse complement strand
TTACACCTTATAACTAACCTAACCTAACCGCCCAGCTCACTTCAATAAAAGTTCGATGCCTTAAGAATTTATACTCATCTGAGTGTTATCTGATCTTTCATTGGTAGCATGCAACAATTTTAATCAAGATTCTAAGGTGTTTCGCGTGCATCTCGCATATTGTATGAAGCGCTATAATACAATATTAAATGTAACCGTGTGTTAGAAATGTATTTCTAACATGCGACTTATGACCCTGATTCTACTACTTTGACGCAACTTCTATATTTGATTTGATCAGCTCAATATTTGGTACATTACATTTCCTACAAATTAATTCCAAATTTGTATTTTTATCAGCTGAGAATATCTCCAAATAAGAATAAAATATTTGTAACTAGTGCCCGCTACTTCGTTGCGCAACAATTTGTATATCACGCGGGAGCCCTACATTTTCCCGGGATAAAAAGTATCCTATATGTTGCCCAGACCTAATAGCTATTAAACAAAAAAAGATTTATTCCAATCCGTATAATAGTTTTTGAGATTAGCGCGGACAAACAGACGGAAATACAAACAGATAAACAGACAACTTTTTTTGGTCTATATGTGTTCAATATCTGTTCCCCCACATTGATTATTTTGTAAAAATATTAAATGTACAGACACTCCAATTTCACTTAAAACGTAATATATTTTTTTATTTGGCCTTTTGCCTAAATGTCTACATGCCGTAAAACTGTACTTATTTTCGAACAAAGCAATTAAAGAATTGTCTTTCTTACAGCCGTTCACCAAACTTAAGGCTCAAGGAGTGTCGGGAAGTAATAAATAAAATTTGTTTCCGGGTAAGTAAATTTATAAAACGTGATCCCCAAGGACAAAGGACAAGATATTGTGACATGCTCGAGCTCGGATGTTTAATGAATTTTGCCCCAAATTTGTTTGCTCGAGGGTGGTAGGGCGATTGGGGTATAGAAATTGCGTTTACGAAAAAGGCTAGTGTATATTTTTGGGGGAAATTGAAAGAGTCAGTTTACGTCATTTGTCCTACGTCATTTGGTCGGAATATGTCAATTCCAAGAAAGTCGTGATCTGTCAGCTGAGTTTGACATAACCCGACCAAATTAATTAGAACTACGCTCTGTATCTGTTTCAACTTCTCCTGTTGCTCCCACCAAAAACTGCAAAAACAAATATCTGCGGCCAAAATCATAATAAAAATGACATTACTATGCGAATTCACGGTTTCGTTGAAGCCCTAAACCGGAAAAAAACTGATGTGACTCGGCTGACGGCCCGTACAAAACGTCCGCGACTTACGCCTTATAGTTTGCACACTTTAACGTACAATTATTATCTAGATCGCGGCTGTCAGTCGCGTCCGATAAGTATGTTTACTGCTTTATGATCACTTTACACCGCAACGTAATATTCTGATAGACTTAAATGCATTTCTAAATTTGTATTGAATTGACATACAAGATTTGTTAGCAAGTGACGTAAAATCTGTCGTTCCCATATAAAATTTAAAATGTGTCTACGCATCTATCGTCACGTTGCCGTTCTAAGTGAACCTCACCGTTTAACTTTCAATATTTAATGTGTTGGAGATCGCCACTTCTTCCATATAATACGTGCACAGCAATTTTCTTCAAGCTTTGTGCGGCGACTCGGGAAGTACCGGCAGGACGAGGAAGGTACGTTACATGAAGTACTAATTCAAATATTTTTATTGACTGTTCAATTATACTAGCTACACTGTTAAAAATTTTTGTAAATTTACTACAATTTTACTACGCAAATGCATCCTAATATTACAAAATCTTGTATTGTATTGAAAAATAAACACGCATTTGTTGTAATATTACATTTTGTAATAGCTCCAATACGAAGTAGGTAGCATTTTTACAAATATTCTGTAATAAATTGTGTAGTAAAATTGTATGACTGAGTTTCACATTTCTAAAAATGTGGTGTGTAAAAACTTCCTAACACAACACAAATTTAGTAAATTTACTATGGAAATTTTTAACAGTGTACGAAAAGACACATTGAATTGACGTTTAAAAGTTCCAAAGACCCTTTAAAAATTTTGCGCAATGAACGCAGTGACGTTGCATGTGAACTGTCCTTTACCTACCCCACAGGCAGTTTTAAACCACAAATTCGACGATAAAATCAAATGAAATTTGCTTTGGCGCGTTATTTTTTTCAAAAATCGAAAATAGATTAAATTCAGAACGCTCTGGAATTCACAGTATATTTTTATTTTTCAATTTCGTTGATGTGAGTACTTACGAAGTTTTCTATTCAGCAGTGTGTACGAGTATAGAATTTGTCTTACCTGAAAAAATGAAAATAATATTAGTTGGATTAATAATAATATATCTTAAAGTAAAGAATAATCATACAATCCTAAATAGTAATTTTAAAACTATTTATTGGATTTTGTTTCTGTTTATGGAATTTATGTATATCGGAATATGCAGCTGGGCAAAGACTAAATACAATTTAAAGTGTTTGTGACTATTTTTTTTTTTCATTACAAAACATTCGCATTCAGATTAAAGCAGTGAGTTGCAACTTACAGTTACATCCCTAGATATGGTCTCTTGTAAAATTCACTATAGCAAACTGCACTTTTGAAATCTTTTTAGAGACACGAAAAAAAAGAAAAATAAAAAACTCCAACTTCACCAATAAAACTTTAAAGAGAAATCATTAACATTTATCAAGTTTTAATCGCTATAGCTCCCTGTTGCTAAAAATAGTTCAAACTTAAAGTAACCACTTAGAGGGCAGCAGCACCGGAGTCATCGCTCCCGGGGTGGTGCGGGTTCAGATCCTTTTATTTGCGACATTAATTTTTATGGATGCTTATTTACTGCGGCGTTTTAAGCCTTTACGACCGTTCCATTGTTTTAGGCAAATTAAATTGAGGCTCTGCGAACTCACAAAATGGTTTTATTGTATATTCTATTTTAAAATAATACAAAAAGTAGCGATGTAAAATGTATTATTATGCTGTCTCTACACGTTTTCCTACGCAATAAGCAACACAAGCGATCACGAACCTGTAGACAGCGATATTCGACCATGATCTACGTTAATTGTTTATGCTGACAGTTTGCCCAATTTTTCAACGTTTTTAGAGGGGATTTCATATATTGTGTTTATAGGTAATACGACTTCGTTGTACAAGATTGTATGTAGTCTGTGTAGAATGCAGATACGAATAAAGCACAATTATTAACCTATTTATTATTGTTGTTATTCATGATGATAATGTTGTAAACAATTGTCTAAGGCTTGCGACACACGTGCGTCAAGTGGGCCGCGGTAATAGGGCAGCGCCGCGCCGCGCTGAATCGTCGGGTGAGGTAACGTACCATCGCGCACAGCACTGCTCCAGTCAACACTTGTGCACTTGCACATGACTGTACAATAAGTAAAAACTTACATAGTACATTATGAGCACGCTTTGTGCTGTCTCCCGTATTGTATGGGGAGGGAAAAACTGGTATTTTCCACTTCTATTTTCTACCAATTAATTTTAAGACAGCAATAGGAGATGATCCCTGAGATATTAAAGGGTTTTCGTGCTTGGATACCGCTGCCAATTCTGGCGAAACAGGAGATACAGTGGTGGGCCAAAGCCCGATAAGAAAATATTATGAGTGCAATATCGCTGTATCTATCACTACAGTCAGAAGTCTCTGATGAAAATCGGTACCAAAATATCGGATAGTGTGTGGGAACCATAAAAATGTGATTAGTTTTGATAAAATAGTTACTTCAAAATAATTTTTAATTGATTATTAAATTCTTGTTTAGTAATATTAGAAGTTTTTTGCAAAAAAATGACAAAATGAATAATTGCACTAAGCAATATTGCTAAGTGAATTTTTAGAGGAGCTGCTTCACTTAGCAATTTTGGTAAGAGCAATTCATTTAGTTATTTCCTGCAAAAAACTGCTAATTTTGCAAAACAGGAATTGAACAATCAATTCGGAATTGATTTTGAAACAACTATTTTATCAAAACAATTCGCTATTTTTTAACTAAATATACTAAAATGAATGCAAAGGAATTGCCTTTGCAATTACGACTTCAGAATTTAAAAATTTCAAAATACACTCTGAATCAGGGTTTTCTTAGTTTTGTATTTATCGTTATTATAGTCTACTGTAGTACTAAGCCTGCTTTTAAGAAATCCTACCACGCACAAAATATTATCTTGTCAATTATTTAAATATCTTATAACGTTCTCGTTCGCGTGATAATCTCGCGTATAATTTAAGTAACCTACGCAAATACCAACAGTTCAATCCTTTAATCACCGGACTAATCTTAAATATGGATTACCTACCGGATATTATATTTATACCACAAATAATAGCCGGATTTAATTATTGTATAAGTTAATTTGTTACAACTATTGGCCCACATGTTTTTAAACAGACAAAAAGATAATTTAACTTGTATAATTGCGAGTACAGCATGAAACAAAAATTAAAATACAATAATTTTATTCATCATTTAACGATGCCAAAAAAAACTACAATCAATATATAATAGTTGTATACTTGCGTTTATAACAAGACCGTGTTATCAAAGTGGAGGGACGGACGGGAAACAAACGAACGCACAGAGTGTAATTATAATGAGTTCCTTATGGCTCCTCTTCATAATCGTCTAATACTGACGACGACACGCGAGCACGGTTTTGTAAAGGGCGTACTCGACTCTGTCTGCCGATATTCGTCTATAATCGCCTTTGATCGGCGACGACAAAGTACTACGGCCGATCATGAGAACGCTTGCATGATGATCGTGCCGAATAACGAACAACGAACAACGAACATCGGAAGATTATATAGATGCAGCATTACACCTCTAAAAATGTCAAATATCAAAAATATTGTATCACATCTACCGTAGTTGAGGTACCCACCAAACAAAACCTCAAATATCCTAAGGGTCTCGGTTGAATTATTGAGGGCCCGTATGCGCCCTGCATGGCGGCGTGAATATTGAGTGTGTAACGAACTGTACAAATACTACCACCTGGTTTTGTCCCAGATGTGAGAACGCGTGCCTTAATTTTGAATAATTTGATATGCACGATGATAAGGAATCCAAAGTGTTTAAATTATATAACTTTTGTTAATGGGTAGTAACAAAAGCAGGGTTTGAAAAACTAATATCAAATACGGCGTGACGTAAACGAGCTAAATGTCTTAAAACAGAAAACCCGAGTGCAGGAGCCATTGCAATTTTAACATCAAGTTATATATGTATATATATTTCTAGAATGGATTCTTGAAGCTCTTCATTTTGATACCCTACTCGACCTAAAAGGGGCGAAAAAATTTTTTTGGAACTTCACAATTTGACTTCAAAATCCGCCATTTTGATTTTTAATTTTTTATGTACCCAGTGTCACTTGCGTTATCAAGAGGAATCTAACGATACCTCAAACGTTAAAATCCATCAAGCCATCCTGCAGAGCGTACCAAACCATCATACATACATACGCTTGAAAAACATAACCCTCCCTCTGGCGCAGTCGGATAAAAAATTACAAATTACTTTTACTGTAGGTACTGTAAAGTACCTTAAGAGGGGGGGAAGGGGGGGAAGCTGTCCATAGCAACAACGTTAATCATACAACATTGTAGTAAACCTAGGGTCCACGACACTCAAGTGCCATCATGGACCATCAAGATAGGTATGCATTAAGTTGAAAACAAAAGCAGACATAGTCCAAATCTTGAAGCAACCTCTATAATATCTCGGAAGAGATGAGCAAGAACTAATTTAATCATTAAAACATTAAATAGTTAGTAGACCTCAACTCTCAAAACCCAGGTTAGAGACTAGAGAGTGCAGTACTTCCTCGTGAAAATCTCTAAACGACTTATAATGAGCTGTGGCCTGCGCATGTGCCACTTACAATGTGGGTAATGAAAATCATCACGAGAAAACACATTTTTCCTGACCAGAATCAATCTGGGTAACGCACAAGAAACAACGGCCCAGTTAAAGTTGAAAGCAGGCAGATGCGTTTACATTGGCAGCATACATTGAATTATTTGTATTGAAAAAATATCTCAACAAGCTAAATGTCCAAAGAAGAGAAAACCCGACTGCAGGCCAATTGCAATTCAAACATCAAGTCAAGTTATATATGTTTATATATATCTAGAATGGCCATTTAAAGCCCTTCATTTTTAATACCCTACCCTACCTAATAGGCGGAAAAAATGTTGGAAACTCACAATTTTTTCCTTCAAAATCCGCCATCCTGATTTTTAAAATTTTTCATTGTACCCAGTGTCACATTGCGCTATCAATACGAATCTAACGATACCTTATACGTTAAAGCAAACAAGCCGTTTAGGGTGCAGAGTGCTCTCGAAAAACATAACCCTCCTTCTAGCGCAGTAGGGTATAAGGTAACTTTTATTGTGTAACTTACCTAGACGACCTCCGTTTGCGCCAAAATTTGTTTATCGTGCGGGAACCGTACATTTTTCCGGGATAAAGGGTATGTCCTTCCTCGGGACTCAAAGTATAACCATACAAATTTTCAGTAAGATCGGTTCAACGGTTTAGTAAAGAAGTAACATACAGACGGACACACTTTCCCATTTATAATATATTAGTATGGAACTATGGATTCATGCAGCCCTTACGAAGCACAAAAAATCTGAAAAATATACGGGTAGTAAACGAACTTTGAAAGCGCGATTCAGTTTCGGACGTAAACAAGTTATATTATATAACGCCTGTAGCCAAAACTTCACAAATCACTAAGGTTCTATTGCCTAATACTACCATAAAAAGTCCAACTAGCGTTGTTAATGCCAGGTATTAATAATCCGCACGCGACGCCTCCTGTATCATATTCCAAAACCACGTTTCCTCGTTCGTATAATACAATAGGTATGATGTATAGAATTTTCCGATAGGTTCGCCGATGTCTTGATGTAATTCTCTTTGTTGGTATTCAATACGTCAAATTGTTCATTTACCACGACTGTTAAAACCTATTGTGTTTAGTGCAATAATAGGAAGGTAAAAGGTAAGTAGTCTTTATATTAAAATTCGCGTGGAATACGAAAATCGCGTAGAAACCACGTACTGGCGCCGTTGTAGTGCATGCTATGTATCAGAGATGGTGAAAAATTCTTTCCCATTTTCTTGCTTTTCTGTTGTAGTTTTTCCTGAATTTTCTTTGCTATAAACCTTACGGATCCCGAATCCTTTCCAAAGCATCCAAAAAAGTTGAATTAGGTTCATGCGTTCTGGAGATAACGTCGTCAGGATGGAAAACACGACTTGTTTTTATATAATAGATTTTTGTTTAAAAGTCAAAGCTAAAAATATGCCGTGTCCAGGAAGTCTAGTCTACGTAACACCATAATTTATTATAAACTTATTACTTGTAACTATCATTTTAACTGTTAAAGGACATAAAATAACGCGCACCAGACAATGTTTCCAATTTATCAAATATTGCTCTGGCTTCCAGGAAACAAGCAGATGGATGCTTTAGCAAAATAAGAATTTCAAATAGACAATACAAACACACCTATCCAAACTTCAAGGCGATAAGTTTTTAGAGGTTCTTATCATATGCAAATACCCAAGTATTGGGAATTATCGATATTTGGTCAGCTTTGTAGGATGTATGTTAAGTTATGCTTTATGTATGTTAAGGTATACATTCGAATACTTTGAATATACTCGTACATTATGATACTTTGTGTACTTAGATGTGTCCGCCGCTTCGTCTTTCTTTACGTTTCTTATATCTCTTTTTCTCGTTACGTTAATTTGAATAGTATATACAACAATGGAAGAAAGCAAAACACTATATCTATTATAATATAAATAGATATAGTGTTTTGCTTTATCACATATCATATACTGACGTGGTGTGAAGCGTCCATAGATATTATTATATTTATATATTAAAAAAATATATATGTATATCTGTCCATTTCCCTGGACTTTCTGGGTTCCGTACCAACATTACCTCAGAAAGTCGGTTGCCAAATCGCAAATATTTCGTAAAACAATTGTTAGCGATTTTAAGTGGGTGCCACAATCATAATTTGGCGTATCGTTACCGCCATTATGCCACAGGCTGCCAGTCGAGTTCCACTTATTGTTGATTGATTGACGCAATGCACCGTGGATGTACAAACCCTAGCACCGAGTTAAAGGTCGGTAAATATCACTATGTAATGCTGATAAGTGATAAATCAAAACGGGCACTTAATTTTTAATTTGGCATTTACTTCTTGTACTTTTTTAAACGCAATCTTTGGGAGCATTGCAATAAGACATTCAGCGACTGTTCAAGTCCCGCCGCCGCTCTAGACCGCTCTAGACAGCAATTTTTTTTCCAATTTACAGCAAATTTTAGCGCCCCCTGCTCCCCGATCCCATACTGCAGTCATATATCCTACAGGATTAATCGGGCCTTAAGACATTCGGCCAACTCCAGTTGGTAAGCTAAAAAAGGGCTTCATCGTTAATCGAAGACTAACTGAAGAGACAAAACTTAATCTTAGAATGCAGATAATTTTGCTTTATGCCACTACAAAACAATAAAAATAATAAAGGCTAATCTACTCGATAGCGTGGCTTTTTTATATTTTGTCGGTAGCTGTCGCGTGTCGTGAGGATCATGTAGGTTCAATTCATGACTGTAACGTGAATGCAGAACTAACCGGCATACATTGTCTGAGAACCAGATTGGCCGTCGCCGACGCTGTTATTGAACTTCTAACTAGTTTTTCCTATAAATACCACTAGAACGGTGTTTCTATTTTTGATATTATCGGTTAAACTATATATCTATAGTGCCTTATATCTCTTATATAGTATAATTTGAAATTCGGTTCTAATATGTACTTTATATCTCAATTCTAAGAGATGTACAATCGGAGGACGTGAAACAGATACAGATCATGGATCTAAGTAATTTGGTCGGGTTATGTCAAACTCAGCAGATAGATCACGACTTGCATGGGAATGACATATTCCGACCAATTGACTTAGGTCCGTCAACTGACTATCGATTTCCTCCATTATACTTTGATTTGCAAAATGTTATAAAATTGCGATCGGATATCTTAGCAACTAAAACCATCTGCTAATCTTACGGGACAAAACTACGAGAAAAGCTATTAGTTATTTGCAGTTGAAAAACAATAAAACACTCTTTATATCTTTGTAGAAGAGATAATATTTCCACAGGAGTGCAAAAGAGATAGCTAAGATTTGTTGAAATGTAAGGACACACACTAACTATTCCAGTCAATAGAAACAACATTATTATTTCGTAACAACGTGTTATGAGCGTCACACATGTAATGAAATAATATTATTAACGAACTTCTCGGGAAAAAGATTGGCCTGGTTTATTTTCGACGGGACGGATGTGTTAATTTTCTAATTACGAATTTTCGAGAAACATTTTTAGCGCGAGCCTTGACATAGTGAGATTTGTGTAGGCGACCTCAGACCTGTGCCCTTCAATCACATATAAATAAATGGTCCCGAGATGAGCCCTTGAAATTTTTATGAGCCTTTAATTATTTTTTTTTAACACAATAGAGTTGTATGTATAATGTATATACTAATAAAATAATTGGCGAGAGTAAGTTTGTCAGAAGAAGTTGTGCCAGTAGGTTTAACCTTTTCACTACTAACCTATTCACGCTTAAACAATTGAAAAGATTTAAATAAAAATATGTATGTAGATACCATGTAAGTATTTTGACTGTATAAAATAAATGCTGATATGTGCTTTACAATACCTTATTTTGAATAACAAAGCATTTGGTTAAATGGAAGAAAAGTTAAAAGTAAAAACCGCAGTAGACGTTTGGTCTAATTTCTTAATGTTTCAAATCGGGACTATTCGATCGTGTGTGGCGGACATATCTCGCTTTAACATAGAGAGAGCACGTGTCGACCTTTAATTTCGTCGTTAATCTCAAGCTGTAAGTATAAAATTAGGCAATAATTGTGTACGAAAGAGATAATTACTTTTACGAATTTTATGAAACTGCACTTAACGCAAAACAAGGCAAGACTAACGCAATCTCATTAAATTTTTAACATTCTCGAGCGGCTGAAATACGAACAGCGATAATTACCACTCAAAAGGATATCCAATAAAATATTACAACGTTAATAATAATTATCAGCTAATTGATATTGAATATTCTCTTAAACAAAAAATTAGATTGAATTGTTATGAGATTTAAGCCTCGTACATTACCTTAAGATATACAACAAGACTGACGACCTCAGTGGCTCAGTTGGTAAGCGCGTTCGAATCCCGCCGATGAGGGAGCAAAAAGGTTTTAAATTTTTCAATAAAAATTTTAAATATGTGTATAGTATATTTCATAATAATAATAAAAAATATTTAAATATATTTCAGTTGTCTGGTACCCGTAACACAAGTTCCTCGAGTACTTAGCACCGGGCCAGACGTGGTGTGAAGCGTCCAAAGATATTATTATTATTATAAAAGCCCTTGGCTTTAGGCTGAAGTCATTAAAAAAATAAACTTTCAGCGTTCACCGAAGCAGACCTTACATCCTGCGTACGCGTTTAGAGATCGTATCTCTGAGATAAATAATGCAAGGCCGTCGTAGGCCGCCTCACCCACTACCAGGGATCGATAGCCTCGGGTCCCGGGAACCTGTTCAGTATTTTAGTCCCGCGAATATTAGACTACACAGATAAATCGGCGATGCTCTATAAATAGACGAGTTCGTCGGCCGTCACGTACCTAGTTATATTAATTGCAATTT
>JAOTAV010000099.1:0-10827 GCA_026546445.1 Cyclargus thomasi | reverse complement strand
GTGTACCTCGGTACAAAATCTTACTTACTTAGGATACATAATGATGATGATAATATAATGAAACCAAAATAATCTTAACCAAAATCATATTTCGCTATAAATTTTGAGGTGTTCTGGGGTGTAATAGAATCATAATGAGTGATGCCTGGTGTGGTTGCAGTAATAATGATTATGAATAAATTTTAAATTGTAGTAGCATATGCTTTCAGTTCTTAAAATAAGGCCGAAAACCCCAAAGTAATCTGTAAGGAATCATGAGTTCTCTCAGTACCTTTGGAACCATGGTATACCTTGATACCAAATCATCCTTTTTGGTAACATGTACCAAGGACGCTTCTATGGAAACCAAAATCACTATATGTTTCCATACAAATTTCGAAGTGTTCCCTCGATTACTCAAGGATCCCATCATCACGTTACCACTTTTGTGATGATGATGATTATGAATATAACTTATGGTGTAGTAACATATGCTTGAAAAAATGCCGAAAACCCTAAAATCGTATCTGTAAGAAATTACGAGTTCTCTGAGTACCTTCGAAACCATGGAAACGAAACCACGAAACACTATACATTGGTACCAAATCTTCCTTTTTGGTAACAAATACCTGAAACGCTTCTAAGGAATTCAAAATCACCATATGTTTCGATACAAATTTTGAGGAGTTCCCTCGATTACTCATGGTTCATAGTTCATCACTCATCATCAGTACCATCATGGGGAGTATGGGACCTATTCGGAACAATTCTCAATACAACAAAGAAAAAATTTTGAAAATCGGTTCACAAACGGTGGAGCTATGGTTGAACATACATAAAAGAAATATATATCCACAGCCGAACATAAACCACCTCGTTTTTGGAAGTCGGTTCAAAATTATGATTTATGACCTTGTCGAGAAACAATTTGAAAACAATAAAATGAATATGTTGTTTGTTATAGAACTTCGGTACTCAACGATAAAGTTATACGGATTTTCAATAAACGCAGACTAAAGTAATCGTAAACGTTTTATGACTGAAACTAATGTCGACTGATTAAAATGTTACAAAATAACGAAACACTGAAATGGAGAGGTCTTACTGAGAAGTTAGATTTAATTAAATTTGAAGTTTTTAGCGCTGTAAGCAAAAAACGCAATCTATTTTATTTACTCATGCGTTAATGGTTCTGTATACATCCATATTTTTATACTAATATTATAAATGCGAAACTATTTCTGTGTGTTTGTCTGTCTGTCTGTTACCTCTTTACACCGAAACCACTAAACAGATTTTACTAAAATTTGGTATGAAGATACTTTGAGACCCGGGGTAGGACATACTTTTATCCAGAAAAATGTACGGCATCATCTAGATATTTCATATACACATGGCATGGCATGTACTAGGACCCCTTCAACGTTTGTTTTAATTGTTGGTTTCTAATATTTTTCACACGACTGACGAACAAATCTATTGCTCCATAATTTAATACTTTCTTAATAATATTATAAATGCGAAAGTGTGACTATTTGTCTGTTTGTCTGTTACCTCCCAACTGTTAAGCCTAAATCGTTAAACCGACATTATTGAAATTTGGTATGGATTATGAAGATACTTTGAATCTTTGGGAAGGACAAAGGATACTTTTCATAGACCACAAGCACTAAACCTTTTTTTATTTATTTATTTAAAAATATATACACCTTGCCTTTATCGCCACGGGAGGGTTACCGTGGTTACCAATCACGCTGCTCTGTCACTTGGTCGTCAACGCTAACGTTCCGCTCCGTCCCCGCCTCGTCCCACGTTCCTAGGCGCAGTACAGAGGTTGCGGATAAGCTATAGTAGTCTAGGTCTGGCTACGTCGTAGCGCTACGCCGTAGCGCGCGTAGGCAGTTGCTGTAGACGGCCTACACACATCGTTTACGATTTTAATTTTAACTAGTTGGTGCCCGCAACTTCGTTGTGCTAACGTTTGTATTTTACGTGGGAACCGTACATTTTTCCGGGATTAAAGGTATCCTATATGTTGCCCAGACCTAATAGTTTTTAAACAAAAAAAGATTGATTCAAATCCATCCTGTAGTCCTGAAGTTAGCGCGGACAAACAGATAAACAGACAAACAGACAAGTTTTTTGTCGATATGTGTTCTATTACCGTTCCTAAGCACCCCCACATTGATTTTTTTGTAAAAATATTAAATATACAGACACTCCAATTTTACCGCAATAACAATTTTACGTGGGGGTGCTTAGGGACGGTAATAGAGCACATATCGACAGTAAAAATATTACAAAGAATGAAGAGGAATGAAGATATAATATTATTATTTAAGGGTTGAATGGTAAGTTTAACCTCTTATAAGTAAGACAAAATTTTAACCACATTAGCCAAACAAATATATGTTATAGAATGATCATTTTAAAAAAAACTGTATAAACCACAAAACGAAACGGTTTAGTTAAACAATTTTTCTATATAATACAATATAAGTAACCCTATAATTCCTACGGATGAATTCTGGTTTTGTTTTTTATTAACTGTATATTATTAATTATTTTCCGTTAGCGGGGGGAGATTTTAGAAACTCCGAATGTATGGTTAAGGGCGTTGGCGCCTGTATTCCCCTTAATGGTAAAAAGTATTTTTAACTTGATTTCGAACACAAGAAACCTACTTGAATTTAGCAAAATTATTCGCCATTACAGTGTTTATCTCTTCTGATACTGTTATTCTGATACTGTTTTGAAAATATATTTTATCAGTCTATTTACGTTTAATGGAATATTGCATAAAAACTAGTTATCTCTTTTAAAAATAACATGTACAAACAACATTCATACCTTTACTTGATATTATTATTAGAAACGTCTGTCTGTCTGTTACCTTTTTGGATCAAACTGCTGAACTGAGTTTACTGAAATTTGGTATGACATACGGCACTTTTATTTTAGGTAAAATGCGGACGTCAACTAATTTGTAATAGTTTTCGTAACATATATAGAATAGGATGTTATAATGTAGTGTTTAAATAATAATTTATTTACATTAAAATGACACTCACAATAAAATAAATTATTGACTAAAAATATTGTTAAAAATATGTTTAAATTAACATGATTGAAATCCCCAGGGAAATGCTTGTGGAGTTCCTGGTCTGAGGAGTGGGTGGTGCTGTACGACGACTCTACAATGGCGTGGTTTAAGGTCAGGCATTCAATATTTAAGATTTCTATTACTTATAAGTATGGACCGTAACTGTCTTAAATAATATTTGAGCGTCCGTAGCCTAGTGGGTAAGACCGTTGGTTCGCACAAGAGAGGGTGCAGGTTCGAACCCCGGTAGAGGCGTGTACCAATGACATTTCCTATCTCAAGTACATAATACGAATTGCCGTAAGAGAGACATGCTTCGACACGAATGGGCTAGCTCGACCGGAGTGATACCACGGCCTCACAGAAAACTGGCGTGAAACGGCATTGTGCTGTGTTTCGTTTAGTGGCCCAACTTCCGTAATCCCCATTCCCATTCCCTCATTAAAAAGGCCGGCAACGCACTTGCGACTCTTCGGATGTTACTAGTGTCCATGGGCGATGGCAGTTGCTTTTCATCAGCCCGCCTGCTCTCTTGCCCTCTAAATATAATGAAATAATTATAATATTTATTATTATGTAACATTTTGATTTGAGCTTTTCTTTTCACTCCTAACGGCACCTCAAACAACTTTTTAACTTTTTTTATGAAATCAGGCAAAGTCCAATAACCCACATGATGGTCACCTCGCAACATTATAATCTATCTCTTAACTTGTTATTGAAGCGTGCAAAGCATTTCCTAAATTAGATCTTGCAAGACGGTAAAATAATCGTGTGTGTTCCAATTTTCAAGTTGATCGACTATAACGAGAAAGATAAAGTACGTAGCACTTAGCCGATAGTGACATTAATAGTTCTAACACTAAGGTGCTCTCGTTGTGACAATAAGTACAATAGCTTGCTGGAGCGGCTTAGAATCGCCCACTAGCATTATATAAGTTTTGATTTGGTTATTTCATAGACTATATCGTCGTTGAAGTTCTAGCACCACGTAAGTCTAAATTGGCAACTTTTCAGGACAGCGAAACAATTGATTGAAATATGTATAGATCACCATACTAATGAGATTTTACAATTAAAAAAATGTACAATTTTTTTTTACTTGACACGTGTTCCTGATGAACTTGAACGATGCGTTTTCCTATTTTCTGCAAAACGGCATCAAAATGACTAAATAACCAAAATGTGACTTACGTGGTGTTATTCAACGACGATAATTTCAACGACGTTATATAGAGAATATTACTGAGGGGTATGAAAAAAAGATAGTAGCCGATTCTCAGACTCACTGCATAATAAACAGTTCCCTTACGTTAGTCGCCAATTGTAGCTCGTAATGCCTTACAAAACTTATTGACCGAAAACAATGTATAATAAGCTAACTTTAAACAAAAAATAAAAAACGACTAAACAATAGATAGGCGAACTGAAAAATAGCAAATAATTCTTATTCTCTGTTAGTCCCTTATAAGTATTGGCCTAAACCTCCACATTAACCATAATCAATCTTTATAATTTTGAAGTCGGCACCAGCTTTCACAATTTCTTAGATTGTTGACATTAAACTTACTCTTAAGTTAGCTGGTCTTTTAATTGCATATACTTAGAATCCTACTGAAAAAGAAACTATATGTGTCCATACAAGTTTCAAAGAGTCCCCTCGATTCCTCTTTTGTGAAAATGAGACTAAGCTGCAGCTATACCCTATACAATAACGAAAATATTTTAAAATCGGTCCATAAACGGCGGAGTAATCGGCGAACAAACATAAAAAAAGAACATATATACGGTCGGAATGAGTAACCTCCTCCTTTTTTGGAAGTCGGTTAAGAGGAATAATATTTTCGCTACACGGTCTGTCTCCTTGGAAACTCAAAACTGAAAGTACATTTATTCGCAACTCGAGCGACGAATATGTACGGACGGCGCGGAGACGCCTAACGCTTTGTGATACAGCATCTAAATATACATATAATATAAATCTAGAGTGATATACAGACTGACTGACTAACTGAGAGTCAATTATCAATGCAAACATAAACCACTGGTCGGACCTGGCAAAAGATTTTATAACGAAGGCATCCGCCAAAAGGATTTTAATAAATTCTACCTCAAAGGGCATAAAATAGGGTATATAGTTTGTATGAAAATATTTTTTAAAACGAACGAAGCTGCGTACAAAGCTGCTAATATGCATATAAAATTTAGTATTCAAATAAAAGCTTTAAAAAAGTTGAAAGCAATATAATCCGCTATTTATTAAACAGATTTTTACAATAAGTTTAAATAAGAATAACTGCTCCACCGATTTACATAGTTTAACCATGTACTAAGCAGCCCAAACATACTTTAAACATTTAGTTTTTTTTAGAAAAAGAGCATTGATTTTTATAACTAAAACTACAGCATAAATAGAATGCTTGATTTAGGCATTAGGTGTGACGTCGTGAAAATGAGTGAAAATAGTTATTGTACGAGCACGGAAATAAAAGAAAACATGTATATCTATTAATTGTTGTTCCCGGAATAATAAGTGACACAATTGTCCCGGGTCTCGCGAACCGTCACCGAGTGGCGACGACGTTATTGCCCAAATATCGGAAACACATAAACGATACAAATGAAATAAGCTTCCGAGTTCTGACCTATAATGCACGTGTATATAAAAGTATAGCCTATTCTGCTTTCGATCGTATAACCTCAAAATCTTTTGTGGTGAATTGTAGGAGCATTCTTTGTATTCTATCTTTGTATGGTTTACGATATAAAGTAACGCTAGGTAAGTAATTCGACGTCATTAAATTTATTATTTTTTAACCATGGAGCTTCGACCAAATCTGCGCGTCTGCAATACGGGACGCGGGACGTGATGCGGGAGCATCTGCAACGCGGGATTTAAGTGCATACCTGCGCGACTGCGGTGCGAATACTTAGTACTTCATATTTTGTTAGAACAGTCACTAATAGACTGAGAGCTGATAGCAATTTTTTAAGTAGGTATTTGAGGCAAGCTGAAACATTTAATGTTTCTCTCCTATTACATCCTAATATGGAATTGCAGATCTGCCCCATGATTTAACCTATATAAAATGTACAATATCATATACATATTATACAGGTTTATGTTACTAATTCTATACCTTTTTTCGTGTTGTGTGGTGACAAAATAAAAATATTCTTATAAGGTGTCAGGTAGCTTTCTTACACGTATACGCGTCTGACACTAGACGCGTGTATACCGTTTCACTGACGCAGCCGTCCCGCATTGTGGTCGCGTAGATGTTCAAGGCGCCATTGAATATCATATCGCTCGCGCAGGTTTGGCCGATGCTTAATACTATAAGAATTAAGCCTAAAATTATTTTGTTACTTGATTTTTTTAATAAAGAAAGTTTGGGAATGATGTGCAAAAAATAACGCACGATTTCGAAGTAATTCAATTAATATCGCCTTATTGTGTTTATCCAGGTATAAATTTAGTAAACTTACCCTATTAAATATGATTTTACATAAAAAAAAAACTAAAAAATAACTTTACAATATAAAGCGTTATCTATGGAGGTTATTGAGCAGAGCTATCGCAGTGCGCGCCGCCGCTCCACCCTCAGCGCCGCTCACAGTACCGACTGAACCGTGAAACTTCGATATTGCAATATTACTCCACCGCGCATCAAACACACTCTATTACTTGTAAACTAGCTTTTGCCGACTTCGTACAACGAATATATCAAATGGGAAAGCAACCTGGCTAGAAGTCGAAGAAGATGTAGGAACGGATAATATATATATTTTTTTATGTTTTTGAGGTCGCAGCTCTATACTAGCTCGTAAAACGTGTATGTTCAACTGTGTTCTTTGCCTTTCATTATAATATTATAAAATACCGTTATTCGAACAGAGAAACCATCGAGTCGAGTACAAAATAAATTGGAAAGGGACACAAAGCTGACGAGAGTGTGGCAAACGTCGAGTTTAGAAGTGCAGAGCTTTCGTGTACATGTCATTTAACTACAACTAAAGTGCCGGCTGCCGAGCGATCGTAAATCAAACTATTATTATTGTAGCTAACTGAATAAAGAGACATGTTTTCGTAGATTATAATTATAATGTTGCTTTTTTTCAGTGTAAACACTTTATAACGCAGGGAAAACTAATTTTCGAATATTACAGTAATAATCTAAAAAATGTGCGGATTCTTGCGTTTTTTTACATCTGATGTAAAAAAAAACAAAGAATCAAACATGAAAAGTTCCCAAAATTAAATAATTAAATATAAGGTTAAACGCTTTATCTTATTTAAGCATAATGTTAGTTGTTTGTTACGATAGCTTTTTTTGTTACGATACGTTGCTCAGAACGCTGGTACTTTATTGTCCTTTTAGTATCTTTTAGAGAAAAGAGTTTGGCTAAAGTTACCTGATACCGATTCAACCTTTGTGATCAAGGACTTGTCAATCGATAGATTATTGAACTCTCCTAGTAATATTCGGTCTGTTGCGTTTATACGACTTTTATACACTTCAAATCCATGATAAGATAAACTTTCGATACACTTTATACATAGTAATTTAGGTAAGATTCGACGCAGATGAGACATATGGCATGCATGTCATATCAAAATGTTTTATTTAGCTTTCCTTTAAGATGAGCAGAATTTCAATGTGCTAATAGAATACCAATGTCATAGCAAGCATTACTTTTGGGTATATAAATTAAATTTTAAAATTAGTTTTAATAATTTCAATACACTCAACAATAAATAAAAGTTGCAATTGAACTTATTAGGAAATTATGTAACGCTTCCAAAGATTTTGTGAATTAATTTCTCTGTGTTCATATTCAGTACACAATACAACTTATTTGATGAAAAGAATGAATTACTTAGGAACTTAATACAACGGAGAGCCCGGTTCTATAAATAAAAGCCTGTAAAAAGACGGTTGGTTTTGACACGAGGTGGAACGAGGGCATTATACACAAACAAGATATTATTCGTATTCAACGTGCCTCGGCCTAAAGCCACACAATGACTATTTCGGTTGACAATGTACGGATGATGGAGAACGGCCGCGGCGGAGTATTACATTATGTTAACGGTTACATCGCATCACTCGACAAATACTTCATAATGTCTTCACTTGCCAGATGTGATCCTTGTACTTGTATTATCATCGTTATGGTGAAATGGTTGAAACTTAGGCTTAATATGCATCCTGGCAAAGTAATCATTAAATGTATCTACTGATGCAGTAGTTTAAAATAGTGGACATATAAACCGGGCAGCAAACTTTAAATGTTAACCGTTCTGGAATAAAACCTAGCAATTTTTACCAACAACAAAGGTATGCTTAATTTTACTTAAACAACGAATTTTCTGGAATATAACTTGACCTCATTTGAGCGGCACTCGGGGCCACGCAATTATTTTCTATGAAGTCATTTGATATTAGTTTATTGAGTGAGTATTCTAAATGAATTTATTAAGTTTTCCATCGAGTGATGTTTGAATTGATTTCCAATAACGCTCGATCCCTCTATTCACGATGAACAGTAACGGCCAACGTTTGAGGGGAGTTTGGCAAGATCATTGCGACAAAACTTATAATAACTTCCAAAGTCAGGGAACAAGTTACAAGGACTCGGCGGTAAATGTATGGTGACAATAAGAAATAAATGGCGGTTTATTGTAGATAGTTCACCGAATGGCACAGGAACATTAAACTTGCTAGTTTTACATCGAAGAACGTACTAGCATGGATGTAACACCAAATGCCAACATCTATTTTAGACTTGGTTTGAGGGATGATTAATAGTATTAAAATTATTAACGTGAAAGAAACCCAAATCTTGCATTTCTTTTAACTTTCTAATATTACTTACTATTGATATTTTATACTATTGTGAATTCGCCCAAGATTAGCGGATTATCAACCCTCTGTCAAAAAATTTGTCATTACCACACAAAACACGATTGTAAACAAAGTATTATTTGTATAGAAATTTGCCAGAGGGTTAATAAACCATACCGTCAATCTTAAACGAATGATTAATATCATATTATGAAGTTAAGACCAATTCAATATATTGTGAGAATATCTTAAATTCAGATTCATTTCACTAACCTGTCAGTAAAAATTTCGAAATATGCTATACTATCTATAATAATACACAGCCTTCTAATACTTAGACCAATCACCAATATATACAGAATCACTTTGTAGGAGACGCTTATCCTGTTATCTGAAGATATCTTCGCCGTAGATTTTTATTAAGGGTTGAGTTACAAAGAAAACTTGAAATATAATTTAGGTTAAGAGAATAAGTTGTTAAACTTTGCGTATAATAAAGACTTTATACTGTTTTCTGAAGAACTATTTTCAGAAAACGCTTTTATTTTATGTGAATAGTCTGTCTCGAAAGACTTTTATATCGCTATCAAGATATTATCTATATATTAATACGTGAGCGGAAAACTTTCGTAAAAAGAGGTATTTTTACGAAAGACGCCTAGATGTAAAAGCATGAAATTTCTCCCAGTTATAGTTGATATGAAGTCGGAGCGGAGAATACCGATACTATTTTGAAATATGCTTTAATTTTGCTTATTTTTAATAAATAATACGCTACGCGCACTGCAATATGCACTTTACATACACGACACACTACAATACATGACACGATAATCGTACACAAATTAATACTCTTTTGTTTATGGTAGAAGCTCTTTATTTTAATAAAATTTAATAGCCTGGTAAAGAGACCAAAGTATACCAAATTTTTAATAGTCTTTGTTTATTTGACAGATGTTGCGTGGAGAATCTGTCAAAAAAGTTGTGGATAGCCTAACAGAAACTTTATCAGTAAGCGGGCCGTGAAACAGGCCCTAAATCATACATTTAAGTAACTAATCTAAAGCCCATACATCAAAGTTAAACTGCCCAGAGCTAAATATCCTGAACTCATGTTTACCTCAGGTACTCGAAAATTACTATATTTTAACATAATTTCACGCTGATTAGGAAACAACGTAATCCCAAGTTGAAGGTCAGCTATATCAGGGTAATATGACTTTAGAGTCAAGGCACGTAGGCTTTATTTAGAAGGCAGGGCTACAAACAGTTAGTGTCGTCGTCGGAGTCGGAAAGTTTTCCAATTAGATCGTCTCAGGAAGACGCCGCGATAATGAAGCTTTTACGTGCGTCACCAAATTGTTTCGTCACGACTTTAAATAAATTATTGTTTCGAGGTACAATTATTTTCATGGAATTTTTTTATTAATATCTAATTAGAAAATAATGAAAAAATTATAGTATAAAAACAATTTAAATGCTTAGTTAAGTTAAGTTGAATTGTTTTCGACATATATGAAGATACGCCGTACAAGTGGATCATATTTTAATGTAAGCATCCTCCATTGATACGATTTATTCTCAGTTAAATAAAAGGATTTAATTTCGTTCGATTAAACTCGGAACACGTGTACAATACTCTGGCTTGTTTAATCCGATATAAACGTTTCGCTTTACAACACGATCGGAATTAAAATAAAAAGATTTGAGTACAGCGTTGTACAGCTTGGGTTTTGTTTGCTGCATAAATTGATTCTGTTCACAGTACTTTCTTATGATTTCGGAAGTTCTTGCAAGTTGCAAATATAACTTAATAATAGGGTGAATTTCCCAAATGGCTTTTTTTTTTTGTCTTCGTTGAAATTGTTATTAAAAAAAGGGAATATTGTTGTAAAT
>JAOTAV010000098.1:0-10829 GCA_026546445.1 Cyclargus thomasi | reverse complement strand
AAACCTGCATGGTTCCAGGCAATTCAATATACAGCCAACAATTGCCTTGTTCTTTTTTCGTATTACAATGTCTTATTAAAATAATAACTAGATTAATACTAGTTCGGTTGTATATAAATTGATTTTAAACATGTTAGTGACATTAGGGAACGTCATACTTCACGTATTTAGTGTCACGTGACGGCTGGAACTTGGCTAGGAATAAGAGGTCATAATAACCCCCCTGTATGAAATTGAAAATAGTTTATATCAAAAATCAGGGTATCGTCTGATGGATGCGCTAGTAATACTGACGTCAAAATCCGATACATTTTTGTACTCGACTCTTATGGTCACAATAAGCCATAATTAAATCGCTTTGCTGTTTTGGCTAAAGGTTCAAGCGCTTAAAATTATGAACCAATTTACAAAAGATCACAAACAATAAAGCTAAACAAGACATATCACGAACAAATTTACACAATTTGTCCGCTACGACGAAATACAATGGGAATCAAATTTACAATGAAAAAGCATTAATTTGGACGAGGAAATAATCAAAACAATAGGTTTGACCCTCATTAATCATTTTGGGGTTCATAACAATATTTACTTAGACAAAAGTGAGTTTTACACGGCCCATGTTTTTGTAGCGGGCAAGTAATTTTTAACTTTAGGATAGTAATGCGGAATATGAGTGTGTGTAGTGGATTTCATTTCACAGCTAGCATTTTTTTTTTCTAATTTTGGTAGTTTTGGTGGACATGATTTTTTTCATATGACTTTGTGTGAGGTGTAAATACGTCAGAGTGTGTAGAATCTGGAGGGCGAAGTATTTTTTATGCCTTAGGTATCATGTATATTTAAAACATGTAACGTTTATTATATGACACCAAAATTAGCAAAATCTCGACGACAGAACTAAATTGTGTCTCTAAAACTTAAATACAGTTCTTAATGCAGTAAAATTGATATTTTGTAAAGCGTAATAGAAATGTAATCGAATATTAAGTTTACAGTTAATTAATCTTAATATTGAGAAATATAGATCGACGACAAGTCACCAAAATTAGAAATCGCTTATATTTACATTTTTTTTTGGGAAAATAATTATAATTTTGAAAAATAGTTACAGGGGCTTAATATAGACAGTATGCTTTACTTTTAAAACCAAAAATTAAAGCTATATCTTAAGAAAAAAAACAATATTTTCAGCCTTTCCACGTAATAGAGTGGTTCAGCAAATTCACACGATTGTGAAATTGTATATTATCCGTATTATTAGACACATTATTAGTCAAAGAATGAAGTGATTTTAAAGCCGTTTTTTTTTATTTTATGTTGTATTCGTTTCCTTTTTCTATCGCGAAAATCCTTCGTTGCGCATGTCTAAATCATGTGGGGACATGCTAAAGTCACTGAAATCCTTAATAATATTGTAAATGGGAAAGTGTGTTTGCTTAGAATGTTGTTAGGCCCGTAATTGAAGGCATGAGTGGAAAAAGCAGATAACGAACATTTAAAAATCTGCCGGATTTTAGAGTAACTTGACACTTTAGGACCAGAAAAATATTTGAAACAAAAAAATGAGGATTCGATGTGTAGCTAGATAATGTAATAAGAAATTTACAAGATTTGTTGCAATCTTACAGAAAAAAAGTACTTTAAAATTGTTAAATGTTAGTTATCCGCTTCTTCCACTTATGCCTACAATTATAGTCAAGAAATGTTGAGATGCATAAGAGCGCATTTATGAATTAAAACAGCATCTCAATTTTTTTTATCTTGTTCTTGGAGACTATAATTACGGATCTTAGATAGGTTTGGTAAAATCACTTGAGCCGTTCGAAAGCTGTGGAGCCGAAAGTATTCGAATGTTTAAATAAAAGTAGATTTTTAATTTAGATTAATTTTATTCCTACTCGACGTGTAGATATTGGTCGTAAATTTGCTATACGATGTCTTGATTTTATAGATATTTATATAATATCGTGGAAGTTAATTCATAACCATATCGGACCTGCTTAATTAAGTTGTGTTATATCAAACAATGCAGATATTGACAAAAAATTGATTCGATAAAATCCGATAAATTGACTAAGGTTCGACAACTGGCTATGAATAACTTATCTTGATAATACATATGAATAAAATCTCATAACATTTCATGTAGTAAAATCTTTAGAGTCATTCAGTAAATAGCAGGAAATATAGAAATCTACATTACATAACATTCTCGAAAAGCATAAACCTACTTTTGCAGCAGTCGAGTAATTAAAGGTAAAGTTGATTAAATGTAAAATGTACAAACAACAGCTCAGCTGCACCGGATTACCGGTTCGGTTTCGGATGCGGTCGAGATCACTGAATACAAAATGCAGCAACAATTTCAGCTACACTATTGCTATTTAATTAACTTCATTTGTAACGATTCAGCTCGATTATATATAGCATTCAGATATATATGCGTCAAATTAGAACTTAGATTCAAAATATGTTTTTTTTTTAACTTCTATAAATTAGTAGAGCATATATAGTTTACATTTCAGGGAATGGGAAAATTAGGTTCAAATAATAGAGGGTTTTCCTGTAATTTTATTGCAGGTAAATTCTAAATTCACACGGACACTTGCATTAAATTGCAAGTGTCTGTCCAGTTTAAATATAAAATGTGTAGAACGTCACTTATAAACACTTATATCATATGAAAAAGAACAAAGTATACCAAACACATCAAAAAAAATTCTCTGCTGATTAAAATTACAAGGCTCTTGTTAATTACTAAATATAATATACGATATCATTTATTAATAATTATAACAACTATCTTTACAGACATATAATCCACTATGTGATTGAACTACTCTTATTTCTGCGATAATAAGCCCATGCTGATTTATGTAATCGATGCTACATGCAACATTCTACCATCGTCTTGTCCATCAGGAATTTGCGTTCGGAAATCAAACCATCGACACGGAAAATCCGGACAAGATTGATCGTGACGTAATGGGATAATTTAGGCTTTTTTGATGCTTGCCCAATTTAGCATATTGACGTTGACAGATGACTTGTCAGGCAATATAATCACCGGTTCTACTCTCTCTTGTTAACTCTATGTGTACAAAATTGGGTTATAATCATCCGTTAAAACTACTGTCAATGACATGTGCTAACTCACTGAACTTCGTACCAAATCCACTTACTGTACAGATACTTTTGCTTAACGGATGATTATAACCCAATTTTGGAGGATCTTAAAGGGTTTTATGGTGAGTGCAAATATATCAGAGTGCCGAGGGCGAGTTTTTTTTACATTCGACAGTGAACGCGTTTTGTGTTTACTATGTTTTTTATATGGGATTTCTACATGTGACCGTGAGCATCGCTAGGTGGCGCTGTAAGAATCCCATATAAAATCCTATGTAAATGCGAAACGCGTTCACGATCGAATGTAAAAAAAAAAACTTGCACACGGCACTCAGAACTGAAGGAATCGTAGTCATTTTCTTTTTGAATTTGACAGAAAACGACTCGGACGATTATTGCGGACAAGTGTGCGAGGTTCCATGAAATTCTAAAAATCGTTTTCTTAGCCGTGTTCGGCTTGTGCCGTTCTGATAGATGTATGTTCACCAGTCCATACAACTTCAAGACTCCTTTGCCACGTGACCAAATTAGAACTTGCAGTCTGAAAATTTACAAACTTCATCACCAAGTAAGCGGCAAGAAATGTTTGTGTGATCCATCAATTTATACGTTAAAGATGAAAGTTATCTTCTTTCAATTGAAACCCCCAGGCAGCAGTGATTTTACCTTCTATGTATACAAAAGTTACAAAAGTTATGTTATATATGTTACGTTAATTGAAGACATCACAAGAAATGGAAAAACAAGATAACTAACATTTTACATAAGCGAAGGAATCACTAATTTTCCCTTAAAAAATTTAACAAATCCTGAAGATTGAAATACTTAATCATCTAGCTAATGTATCCAGCTATACACAACATTTCATTTTTTGAATATGAAATAGTTTTTTTGGTCCTGCAAAAAACCGTCAGTTTTTAAATTGTTAGTTATCTGCTTCTTCCACTTATGTCTTCAATTATGGTTAAAAGATTTGTGTTGAAGAAATGGATTTGTCTATTAGCAATAGAAAAATCCATTGTGAAAGAAAATTAAGTTCAGAACGACATATCAAAACCGAGGGATCGAAAAAGTAATTCCATTGCTAATAAGAATGCATCAAATAAAATTAAAAAAACTACACGTCATAGACAGGGATCATGTTTTTCAATTAACCGTTGTTCTCTTTTTAAATTTCAAGTTATCGTGGAATACCTGAACTATTTCAGCATCAGCTCTCCTAATTCTAATTTACGGAGCCACTGAAACGGAATGCAGCACAAACATAATTCACAACAAAGGAGAATCATTTGAATATTTACACGCCGCCATTTTGTTTTTGTAATAAGGTAAGGTAATTTTGTTGTGGTTATTAGTGTATGCTAAATGGGATTAAATTTTAATATTTAATTTTTCTTTTTTCACAGTTATCGGACATTGTGATGAGTTGGGTCTTTTTAGGATTCCGTGCCCGAAGGGTTAAAAACGAGAGACTATTGCTAAGACTTCGTTATCTGTCTGTCTGTCTGTCCGTCTGTCTGGTCATCTATCTGTGTCCAGGCTGTAATTCAAGAACGGTAATAGCTAGAGAGTTGAAATTTTCACAGAATATTATGTATTTCTGGTGCCGCTTTAACAACAAATACTAAAAAAAAGAATAAATATTTAACAGTATCTCAAGTGTAACAAATATGTTTTTTGATAATTTGGTCCTCGATAGTATATTGATAAATTCGACATGCAGATTATCGGCAGCTTGGCTTAATGACTAGTACGCCGACTTTAGTTTTGAGGGGCCAAGGCTCGATTTTCATTATGTGTTTTTCATTTTATGACTTCGTTTAGTAAATTTTTAACTTTTCATAAATTTTAAAATTTTTTATAAATTTTAAACTTTTTTATATATTTAAATCTTTCAGAAATAGGTTTTCCCAATTTTTTACTTATTTCTGGTACAGAACTCTTCGTGCGCGAATCTAACTCGCACTTGGCCGATTTTTCTGCATTGTTAACAGATTTTATTTTATAATTTCCTAAGTAGAGTTGTGCTAATGAACATTTTGTAATGAATTCTTTGTTTTCAATTAAATTTAGATAAAAAGTGAATTAAAAATAAAAAAAGCCATAAAATTGTGTGCATGGGGTGTCATGATTTTATTTTATGTTGCACACACAACAAATTTTTTAATATGTATTTAGCCCTACAAATCCGGCCTAGAAGTTTGTCGACGTAAATGTTTATGCCGGTCATAGACGACCCTAAAGAAGTCCTATATTAAAGTTACGAAGTGGGCTTAACTTTGATCGCTCTGACACATTTTATCGTCTTAGAGGCTTTAGATAAAGGACAATGAAATCAGGCACTGTAGCGTGAAATTCCACGGCTTTCCTATCTTATCTATTATAAAAGTAACAAGACTACTGCCGAAACTTTTGTTATTTTTATCAGTTCAGCACTTATATTGGATGCGACTAATGAAATTGAACGTGATTAGTTCACTCTGAACCGTTTCACCTTTCAAATGGATTTCACCAGCATAGACTGACCGCGTTTAGAGCTAATCCGAGTTTTATCTTCTGAACGCGCATAATCGTGATTTAACTTTTTAAACTCGTTCAAGCCGCTGTCAATGATAAATAAACAAGTTTTATTAAAATCAATGATATTTTAACTGAGTATATGATTTGAAGATGTACTTTCAGAGATATGAATTTCGTACGAGGCGAGCTTAAAATAATAACGAAATGCCCTAGTTCAAACTAATTAATAAGTGCGCGAATAAACCTCGCAAAATCAGATATTAAACCTTGGGACTTCCTGACAGGGAGTGATAAATACGGGCATGAAAATATGAGTTAAGTTCTCCGATGCTATTTATAGCGTTGTAACTCTTTAAGTCGCCACGGGCAGTAATTATACGGATTCTATAATTTCAAAAAGGAAAATCATAGTAATATTAACAATTATATCGTCACACACGGAGTAGTACAGATTATGTTAACTTATACGCATCATGGGTACCCCGGGTTTGAGTATGGGCTACAGAAGGCCGAAGAGCTCCACAGTATGAGAGACTCCTACGTACAAAAGGCCGTCTAGTGTGTGACCTTTGGTTCGCAAAGTGTGCAGGTCCGTCCGATCTACGAGGCTGACATTGGCTGATTGTCTTTTTCCAAGGGTCGATGTGCGATCTTTTTGGCCGGGTACTATACGTATACTATATAATAAAGTCCGGATTCTTTTTGAAATTAAGTGGACCAAGAATTAAGTTCTCCCACTTCAAAAAGTAGGCCATCTGAGTAATTCAAATATCAAAAGTTGTGAAGCCATTTTCGAAGAATCGGTACTTAATCGTCTTTTAATAGAAATTTCCTTTCTAAATGATGCCAAATCTTAAAAAATGTTTTGGATTTCTTTGAAAGTTTTATAACCCTCAGACGCTTATTTTTTGCTGGTGTTAATTTTTTTTTGAGATAACTTTTTATCGAGAAAGTATTTTTTAAGTTTTGTCAATGTGCAAAAAATATTTTTATTAGAATAATTTTACGCATTTTACTGTGTAAATGTGAGTAATAGGAAAAATGTTTATGTTTTATTTAAAGTGATGATACAAGATATGAATAAGTAACATTTTGAATACTGCCTTTTTTCATAAATGGAGGCGAACAGGAAATAATTTAAATAAGTTTAAAAAAATGTCGACTTAATGTATAGCTTATATAAGCTAGAAAAGTTAAGAAAAGTTACAAGTTTTGTTAAAATTATTAGGCCAAAGTTTAGTGATTAGTTTAATTTTGCAAATTAATGTTACTTTCTAGTGGTTCTTTAACAAATTTCTTTATTAAAGCCCTTAATCTTATTTTCTACGTAACCGCATGAATAGAAAATTTTCAGATAAACAATAATTATGACCGTAATAATGGTGACGGTAGGTATAAAGTAATTTTACTTTGTTTGACATTTCTTGTATTACATGTCCTATCTTTATTTTAAGGCTGTATCTCTGTAGATAAAAGAGCACTATAAAAACGCCTCGAAATAATCTTGCGTCGTTATATATTATGCAGACGATCTTTCCATTAGGTTGTCCTTTTTAAGGCACAAAGAGAATATAAGGAACAGATGCCAAGTCAAGTTGATGTTCCGCTGGCATCAGCCCACTTGGCACCAGCGCTGGCTCTTTATAGGTATAACGCCAATACATACGTAATTCCTTTACATTTCAGTTGCAGCTGTTAGGTTTTTATGAGTTTGTTAAGAGAAGTAACATAATCAACTCTGAAAAGATCATCTATATATTTGTAAAAAAAAAAAAAAAGATTTGAATTTGTCTAAGTTACGGGATCAGCCTGCCTGCATTAGAAAGCGGTTATGGGCTGATTAGTATTATAAGCTTTATGCGATGTTTCACCGCACTTTTATAGTTTACTTAGAACGAATAAGCCTGGCTGCTAATTCTTGTAATGCCTATTAAATTCGGATGAGATCGGTTTTAGATTACAAGATGGCAAAAGATATTTATGCGAGTAGTTTATGAGCGCGTCGCTTGTAGTGAAAGTCGAATTTCTAAATAGTATATCTACGAAAAAAACAATATATTTATAATTTTGAAACAGATATTAATGCAGTGTTATGATGCGTAGAAAGTTATTAACAGGAGTAACCTCTGGTAGCTTTGATAAACAAACAGAAGTAGAAACTCGGTACTTCGCCACCGTCTTAGAGAAGTAATAAACTTAGATAGTCAAATACAGATCTAGACTAGTTCTTAGGTTGAATAGGAGTTAGGACCCGAAGTGCTATTTCGAGTAGTAATTACTTAACCCCGACCGAACCGAAGGGGTCAATAATAATAAGAAAATTCAAATAATAATCCAACTAAATATATTTTATAAAAGTGGCACGTGTTTCTACTGTTTTGTGTGTTAAAATGTGTTATGAAGATTATTATAATGTAATTTCTCGTACTTGGAAAAATATTTCTTTTCAATTATACGCTAATATCAATAATAATAATTTGGCGGTCATATTCTCATTTACGACGGAGTACGAAAACCTTTTTATCCATACCCTCATAATACCGTAAACATTTCACAACTTTAAAAAAAATTAGTTACTTTTAAAAAAAGAACTACTCACGTCTGTCAATGAAGTTGTACGTCCCGGCGAATCCCGTGGCGTTGCCCCGGGGTCCCGTGTGGAACTCCAGCACCATGGCCGGCCCGGGGGAGTACAGTGCCGGGGGAGTGTCAGCGCGGCCCCCGCACAGAACCCGAGACGCGGCGGAGCGCTCGTTGATGGCCCCAGGAGGCCCGGGGCCTTGCACCTCCCAGTAGACCTTTACATAGTCACCGCGAGCACAGCTGGAAAGAAAGTTGCCTTGATTTACCTAGCACTAAGTATATTGCAAGATGTAACAACAAAGTGATAATAATAAAAATATACTTTGGAATGAGAATCAGAAACAAAGAGTTCACAGGGATACTTTACCTAAAAGAGTTTCCCCCAAATTTGTGATTTGTATGACCAAGCACTATAGCATCAGAAATTGGCCCATAAATAAAGTTGAGAAATATATTATTTCAACGCTCAATTCATAGAATCAACTCTAAAGGTTGGACCCGTACAGCATACATACCCATTTTCACTTAGTTTTGTTTACTTGACCCCTTAGAACCCTTATACCCTGTATAAGGGTTCTAAGGGGTCAACCAGACCGAATCATAGTACCATGATAGACCAATTATTTTCTATAGGTATAATTTCTCTATGGTACCATCTATATAACTACGCGTTTGAAGATTAAAAATCAATATTGTATTTTGTCATCGTTGAAAGCACTAACTTCAAAGCAAAAAAGCTACGACACTTAAAACTTGCATCAACTTTTACTGGCAGTGCTTGAAAGAAAAGAGCAATATAATTTTATAGGGAAATTTCAAGAATCTTTTCTGTGCCATGTTTAATAAAATCAAACCATGGTTGTTTTTTGTCAAAAAATTTTTCCTTTGCCCATCGTGGGAAACGTCGTTATAACGCTGAAAACATACACACGACTTACATGTAATTGACAGATTTCAACCGAATGACATAGGTCCGTCAAATAGCTCTTTTTCAATTTCACCCATTATGCATATAGCCTTCAGCGACGTTCGTAAGTCGCGACTAATTTTGTTTTCAGCTTGACTTTCACACCGCGTCGGTTTCGGTGACGGTGGTCGGTGTTATAAGAACACGTGTATTATATGTGTAAGCAGTGCACAAGAAGACAACTTCTTCCTATACTCTTCTTATCCATTGGAAATGGATGACCGAAATGACTGGCGAGAGAGCAGGTGCAAGATCGACTCTTACGTGCCCATCCGAAGCATGAACCATCTTACTTGACAGACAATCAGCTTGCATTGTCTAACCAGATCTGGAAATAACATTTTTCTAACGCGGAAATCGAACCCGTGACGCAGCCATACAGGTCTGTACTACTAGACCACGGAGGCGGTTTGGTAAAAGCATCATTTACCATCGCCACCGTACAAAGGATTTCTTTATCCATCATGGTGACAAAGGAAATCTTTTAGTATATTATCTCAAAAATATGCCAGTTTTCCTTTTCTTTACGACGGTCATGCCAAGCTTGCCTGAGCCAAGAAGCAAGCCAACCACGGAAGCTTATTTGTAGGGGAAATATAATGCAATTAAAACAGTCATACATAAGTGCACGAATTGGCGTAATAAACGCTCATTAAACGCATTAAGATTGCAGATATATTTGACCGAGATAATTACTATTTCATGTGTAATTTGTGGCTTGCGGTCCCTGGCCTGAGGCCCAATTCTAGTAGCTCGAATCTCAGATCGACTATTCGTCTTTCCCGCTCACACTCATTGAGATAGCCTTAGTCAAGTTACAATAGATACGGCACGGAAGTTAGAAATCAAATACCGGGATTCGATTTTGCTTGCGATTTATTTTGATAAATTCCATGTTTCGAACTTTGGAGACGGAATCACCAATTTGCACGATCGATGCACAATGCAAAATAACTGCCTGGACAGCCCAGAAATGGAAACCGAAGTTTCGAGAATCGGGTCTGCGAAAATGAACGAATAAATTTTTATTTATTCGCTCATTTTCGCATTACCGCTACGAAGTGCGATAGCTTTTGAGAATGAGTGGATTAGTCGATCGATATTATATTGCAATCATGAAGACCTAAAATCACGTAAAATTAAAATTTTAAAGGGTTAACCTTTTGAATTTTAATTTTGTCCTCGAATAAGTTGTTTCAGCGCCAGACTGCGGGTCTGAACTGACATATTCCGACCAAATGACGGGTATGTCAACTGGCTGTTAATTAACTCATTCGATCGTACATTTGTACAGAATATATTTAAAAGTTGTCAATTATTGAACTGGGATAACTCTTCACTATTACCCATTTGTTTGGCTTAATTATATCAGAACAATCACTAAGTTTCGTATGGATTTTCGACAAATAGTTTTCGCGGTTACGATACACACCAGATGGGTTCAGAACAGATACATCGCACCTTTAATCATAAAATGAAGTACTCCAAATAACCCGATGTGTGAAATTTACATTCAAATTTGACATAATTTTCCACAACGGGAGATTTCGAGTTACTTCTTTAAATTATTAAAGGTGTGGCATACCAGTTTTAAATTTCAATACTATTTGAATTTTATGTTGCTAGTACA
>JAOTAV010000097.1:0-10830 GCA_026546445.1 Cyclargus thomasi | reverse complement strand
AATGCTCGGCTCGTGCTCGGTTGACGGTGTTGTTTATTGTTGGACAAACGACCTTAGGTGCCTAAGGACTATAAGTATACCCTAGTATGCGGCAATTTTTGTAATGGTGCGTTTAACGAACTTGCAATAGCATCGCTATAAATCCCTTTTTAGACATTAATAAACTCACAACTGTAGCGATTTAAACATTCGTCTGCTACGATGCCATCGTGACATTATAACGATGCAAACGCTCTAATAACTAAAGTAAAATGAACTGTAAACTGTTGACAGAATAACAGTTTTTCTTCTTAGGGAAAGTCCGTGAATTTTCTCTAAGCGCCTGCATCCGGTTAGAAAAACATTTTATAGAGGTTTCACCTGTGTAAACTTTGCACTAGGTAAATGCATTGAACCTAATTTAAAATTTGAAGTTCACCACTTTCTCGTACTATTGCTAGCATCAATAAAATACATAATGATAAGGAACATAATATTTTCATCAACTTTGCATTACAACCCGTTGCGTTTCCGCTACGTTGCTGCAACGGATCCTAGGTTCTTTGCCGGTGTCCGTTATTAATTAATTTCAAACCAAAAATAAAAACTAACTTCCACTGAAAAAAGGAATGGATAGAAAAAAAAAGTAACAAATTATTATTTTTCTCGGTTAGTGCCTTATAAGGATTGGACTAAGCCTCAACATTAAACGTTATCAATCTTTATAACTTTGAAGTCGGCACCAGTTTTAAAATTTCTTAGATCCTTGAGCTTAAACTAACGTTTAAGTTAGCTGGTACCGAAGGTGGAAATCACTTTATGTATCCGCATAACTTTTAAGAAGTCCCCTCGATTTCTGCTGGATTGCATCATCAGATCACTTTTGTGAAACCATTTTCACAAAAGTGATCTGTCACTTATACCCTATACAAAACCATAAGATTTAGAAAATTTGTTCACAAACGGTGGAGTAATCAGGTAACAAACTTTTTGGAAGTCGCTTAAAAATGATAAAACAAACCCACTACGACCTTCCGCGCGCATATGCCAGCATTGAAGGCTATTCCAAATATGCGTTTGAATGACGGTCAGAAGATAAAGTAGGAGTATTCTTTCGATTTAATTTAAACTAGTGAAAAAGCGCAACCTCATACCTCATAAAGAGAGTTCGCATGATTTTTGAACTGTGAAATTGGGTTTTCCAGTTTGCTATGACTGTAAAAAAAAAATGTTTTATTTCATTTTACAGTTCTGGATACAAGTTAATGAATACTGAGTTCGTTTAGTTTATCTTTACAGTTACACATCTCAACTCATAGATGGCGTTAGTAGTAGAAAATCATTTTTATTTTTAATGAGTATTTCATATGTTTTTGCAATTTTTTTACCTGGATATATGGATATATAATATAGAAAACTCCCTTCGCTCGCCCAAGAAGAGTCATTTGTCAGCGTGCTGTGTAACACAGCTACGTCGCTGCGTTATTCCAACGACGCAGCTTACAGAAGCGTATGGCATCCCTTTTAAATGTTTTGAGAGCGTAACTAAAGCGGCACTCAAGAGGCTCTTTAATAAATCACACGTCCCCTAATCGAGCCTCCAAAGCCTTCTTGACGGTACATTTCGAGTCCATTGCATTTTAATTATGGAAAAACAGCTGCTTGAAGTGAATTTGGTTCGGATGGAGTGCATGACCTAGAAAAGTGGTTATTATGTTGGCCATGAGGAAAATTTAAAACCAACCTACCCGCGCCATTGGAAAATATTTCTATGGAATTACTTTTTCATGGTAACTACATCTATAACAACAGAACGAGCCAAACGCGGCAAACGAACCAAATTTTAGAATTCGGTACGTAAAATGTCGAGGTGCCTCATACTAGCCGGTACCGCGCTGAATCGTTCGATCCGCCCAAATCGGTCGCAGCTTTTGCTATCAAAATTATAAGCGAAAATAACACAAAAAATGTTGTGTATGTAAAACAATTAGATAAAACATCCGAATAAGAACATTAGAGGCTGAATGAACATCAAAGTCGTATAAGTCGGTGCGTATTAACAATTCAGAAGCCGAAAAATTCATTGTCGGGACTTTGCGCTAACATTGGGAATTTTGTATGAAACATCTACAAAGCATGAATACGAAAAGCCAAATATCATCATCACTTCTATAAGAATTATGTGGATGAAGATAATTAGAATAGCAGCTTTACTCATTTTTTTATTTATTATTTAGTTAGATGTAATTATGGTGAGGGGAAAATTTGTATCTTTCGCTCACCAAAATGTCTAACTACATTTTTTATATTTAAGACGCAATCGAACAGAAGGTGTTACTTGAAGCAACTGCCGTCGCCCGTTGACACTCATGACATCAAGAGTCGCAAGTGCGTTGCCGGCCTTTTTATAGGGGAATAGGAAATGGGATTAGGGATAGAGGGGACTGGGGAAGTTGGGCTACCGGTAAACTCACTCACCGAACGAAACTCAGCACAACGCCGTTCCACGCCAGTTTTTTGTGAGGCCGTGGTATCGATCCGGTCAAGCCGACCCTTTCGTGCCGTTATGGCTCTCCAACTGAATCTCCCACAATGTGCGCCAGAGATTTGTATAAAATCGCTAAGACGAAAATATATCAAAATCTATGATACATATTTGAAAACCAAAAACTTAAAAGCCTAGTTCCGAGGCATTTCCACAACATACTATAAAATCATTACTCTAGGTGAGGGTTAAGAGGGTGGAAAAACGTTATGGCCCGTTGTATGGAAACCGTTTGGTACACAATCCTCTTAACATATTACGATTAATAAACTTATTATAAGTACTGTAAGAAACTCGACGGCACAGTCTAGTCTTAAAAATTTAATTTTTAAGTTTATCTAAAATCGAATATCAATTATACATTAATATTATTTTAATGCTTATATTTACTGTATAAAAATAAATCAGGTTTTCCTGACCGACCTGACGATATAACTACAGAAGTTTGTATTAGTTGGAAAGGCTCTATGAGGTTTGTAGCAAAAAAATCATAAAAATTTTTAAGAGAAAAGTAAAGTTATATTACAAGTTCATCTTAGTTTAGTTCTTACTGGTCAATCAGATTAGGGATATGTAATAACAAAGCTATGCATTTCAGTTGCGACCAGCTCTCCAAAATCTATACGGGTCCCGTTTTATTCTTTCGAAAAAAAAACCCTGGCACAGTCGGTTAAAAAAACCCGTGTATAAACTACCCGTTATCTGGCAGTGCATTTAATAAACAGATACTTTGACATGACCACGTGTAGAACAGCGGGAAATAATTATATGCATTAATTTTATTGTCGGGCACCGAGTACACTGAGTTATACATTCAAATTAATGTATATAATATATTATTAATTTGTATTTACGTAACGTTATTAATTAACGTTCGCTACTGTTAATTAGTTGCTATGTTTTTAACAATTTCCAATGTTAACATTCGGCTAGAGACTTCCTACTGTTCTTGAAATCATAATATTAATGGCACTTGTAATTGTTTTAATTTATATCAAAGACAAACACGATATCCATTTTTCACTGCTTTAGTTAAATACAAAATGCTTCATAATATATTATTTTATAACACACTAGCTGTTGCCCGCGACTCGGTCCGCCTGATAACTTTACTTATATTATCTTGAAATTTTTCCTTATTTTTTTTTTGCTACAAACCTTACGGAACCCGAGACCTCTCCAACGAATGCAAAACCGTGAAAATCGGTTCGTGCGTTCTGGAGTTAGGAAACCAGACTTATTTTTATATAATACTAGCTGACCCGGCAAACGTTGTTTTGCCATATAAATATTTTCTCTAACATTTAGGGGGATGAAAATACGAGTAGATGTTGGCCGATTCTCATAGATTATGGCAACGTAAACTGTGACACGAGCTTTTTATATATTAGATATTGAACGTCTGAAAAATGATGATAAGATGTTAAAAATATTTTTAAAGTGTTTCCTTTTTTACAAGCTCTCATTTCGTCTTACTGATATGATCAGTTCAGATAAAACTTTATTTTACTTGTACTTACTATTTATGGGCCCAAACACTCCTTTTAACCGACTTCCAAAGGGGGGAGGCTCTATCATCTATGTTCATATTTTTCAAATTTCACTTCTATCCGACGAACCTTGCGGGAAGCAGTTTTTTTTTCTAATTTATTGGTTAGCGTGTAAAGAAACTTAAAAAATGTTAACAAGACAGATACCGTAGTGGTCATTACTTAACAAAATAAACGATTAGTTTTAATTAAGGGACTATGACGTCACGCAGGCTGAGTATAATGATTCCGTTACATTGGTACCGAAAAGGTGTCCGATTTAGTTGGAGTGCAGTTCTTCTATGGGCTGGATGTGAGAGAGTTGGTCAGATGTAAAAAGTAATTAAACTACTACTGTACTTTTTTATATATGTAAGGGACCTTCACTCAAAAACCGCGTGTTTTACTGATATGTTCAGCTTTCACTATCAAAATTGTAACTCCTAAATTGGATTAAAAGAAAAATAAAAAGTACACTATTATTAATATTTTAATGCAATTTAGGAATTAGGGGGCAAGCGAGAAGACGGGTTACCTGATGGAAAGCAACTGCCGTCACCCATGGAAGTGTTTATCCGAAGATTCGCAAGAGCGAATTTCCTTTTTCCCTTTCCCCAATAGGGGTTGAGAGTTGGGCTTATTATCTTAAATCAAAATATAATATCTATGGATAGTAGCACTGAGTACCATTTTGAAACTATCAAAAAATACACAAGCTCAATTCTAATTCTATACTTGAAATCGTCTACCATTTTCCTATCACAAACATTTATTCATAATTGACTGGAATCTCAAGGTTTGGTGTGCAAGGACTCTTATAAAAGCCTCCCACTGTGATAACGGTTGACCTCATAGTTGCACTTTATATATCGTATGATATACTTCACATGTTAATGTGACCTTTATCGCTAACGACAAAAGGATCGATCTCAACAAACTTGGAGGTAACAAAGTTTTGAATGTGTTTGAACTAACAGCCAGCCGTGTTGCGTGTTTATTTATCATCAGAAAAACACAATGTCCTTACAATATCAATGTAAATCGGTCTTTATCTTCTGCCACATTTACGGGAGATCTTACGTGGATTGTTTTACTGGACTAATTGTTTTTAACCAGCCCCGGATCTAGGGGAGGGGGCAAGCCGGGACCCGTGCCCCGGGCGGTAAGTGCAGAGGGTGCCAAATACTAATCCTATGTCTTAGTTAACACCTTATAGCTGAAATCATATGACAATATAAATAATATGCCGCAAATTTCAGTTTTTGCCCCGTCTCAAAAAATTGGAAATCCGGGGCTGGTTTTAACCAATAAATTTAATCTTTCGTCCATAATAATATCACAGAGCTTAAAATATATAACGAGGCTAGAAGTTTTTTGTGTGTTTATTATATTTCGGTAGTTTTTATATTGGCACCCAAAAATTAATTTAGATTGTTTACAATAACATACTAGGTAGTGTACAGAAAATAAAAATTGAATGACACCTTTGTTACAAACGACAAAGTATTAATTTTATAATAAAAGGAAATGGACACAATGAATTCTCTGTCGAGTTATTACATCGCGTGCTAAAATAACAAATTAATTCAAACAATATCAGCCGTTACTGTCTTCAACTAAGATGTTATGAGAGCTTTGACAATCGGGACTTAATTAGCTAATTAGCCAAATGATGTGGCAAGCGGTAATTAGTCAAGGTTCTGTATAGAAGTAAAATAAAAGGAAACAGGAATAGTATTAGACACATAAACTTCCCTATTCTTGATATTATTTATCCAATCCGGTTCTCCAATCAGGTGAATTTTACGCATAAGGCTATTGCTTACCTGTCAGTTACAAAAAAAGGCGAAGCAAACTGTACAAACCTTTAGTTAAAGTAACAGTCTTAAATGAGATATCGTCTGCGTCCTTTATGAGCGGACCACTTAATTTATTTGTGTTCCAAATATATTGTCACAAAAAATCTGTGTGTCACTAATTGCGTATCCATAGCTCTGGTATCAACACATCCGATCAATTTTCTAAGCCCTTTCGACGGTAGGGCGTTGAAAAATCAACTCTGTATCACCGTGGTAGAGTCGATTTCATAGTGACCACTCTCGTGTGGCGCCAGGGCATCTGTCATCGTTAATAACAAGCAATTTGAGACAATTTGGCATTTTTGGAATTTACGAGAGTCGAGGCATGGGCGCAGGAAGTAGCAAAAACCACGGCGTTCGCTGAAGCTAGGCGAAGAAAAAAGTTTACACGTTTTTTGTGTCGCCACTTATTTCGACCAAAACATATGTAAAGTATTAAGTGTTGTTGTTTCGGTAAGATATACTAATTATATTCAGCCTCGTTAAACAATACACGTATTTTATTAATGAAGTGAATTTGGTTAGAGGCTCTCTGACAAACATACACAATGTTTGTCAGATAGCCTCTAACCACGTTCACGACAACGTAATTAGTTTTATCGCGAATCGTAATGTGATTTTAAACGAATTTCGTCACCAAAAAGTTTCAGAGAACATCTAGTAATGTTTAAAATAAAATAAAAAATCTAAAATTCGATACAGTACCCATAGTGGTTTAATATGTGTAAGTGAATCAAAGTGAACAAGATGGCTACAGAAACGAACATAAACATTTATTATCATTAAATCTCAAAACTGCGACCTTCTGTTATTAATTAAGACACAGTGTATGATAAATTACACGTTAATTAACGAGGCTAAAGCATAGGCTTTCTTAGGCTCTATTGCCTGTGTTTGAACCTCGTACTTGTATAATGGCGGAAATTAAATGGGAGGCAGTTGACGGACCTACGTCATCTAGACGGAATATGTCAATTCTATGTAAGTCGTGATCTGACGGCTGGGTAAGACTTAACGCACCAATTTACTTAGATCCGCAATATGGCTCTCTTTCCGCTTCACTGATTGTACAATCAGAGAAATTCAAAGAGATATAGATCGTGGATCTAAGTAATTTGGTCGGGTTCTTCTATTTTTTAAAACTCATTGCAATTCTTTTGCCGGATCAGCTTTAACTCCTCTTATCTTTTGTAAAGAAATGATTCATTATATCATTTTCGATCCTCGGTACCTCGCTAATGAAGTCAGGGGTTGTAGGGAAGGAGTGCGTGAGTGCGTCGCGTGTACTCAACGTATATTTATGAACATGTGTACATAATTAATTTTTACGATGCAACCGATAGAGGTCTCGGCCTGCCAGACAATGGGACATGGGTGGCGACGCGTCGAAACGCCATGACCTTCCGGTACGCGTCTCAGGACTGACACTTTGACTGGTTTGGACCATTTTATGTTAAACATCTGCTCGTAAACAAAAGAACCCAAATCACTAGAATCTACCAATACTAGATTGACGCTTTGTATAATGAGGGAAATTGAAAGAGATCCAGTTGACAGACCTACGTCATTTGGTCGGAATATGTCAATTCCATGTCGCGATCTGTCGGCTGGGTTTGACATAACACGACCTAATTACTTAGATCCACGATTTGTATCTATTTCAACATTTCTGTACCTACCTACATGGTGTATGGTATTGGTAATCATAATTTACAACGCGTTGTTAAATCATGCTAGTCTACCGAATTTCCTATACTTTATGAGACTAAAATTGTAGTAATTACAATAGTAATAAGTGTAAGATAAGCATAATATCATTTAATTTCAAATTGAGCTTTTTATTAGTTTTCAATTTTTCGAAATTAGTTAGTAGAAGTTTTTTTAAAATAGTAGAAGCTTAAACTATAATAAGTAAATTATCCATTCGTTTTTAACTTACTCCAATTCTAGCCTACTCCGTCTGCTGTATAGAACAGTTGTAAACTGCCAGTAGTTTTGATCGAGGGTGTAAGTTTTCGCAGTTATATTTTACACCGCAAGCGTTATGTTCTGCTGAAATCTTAGCAATGCAGGAAGTGGTCGTGTGGAAAACGCCGACTTGTTAGCGGCCTTGTTTCAGAGAATCATCGTAATTATAGATAAAAAATACGATTATTCTAAACTACTTTTACCGATGCTGGTGAATAATAATCATGATTAAAAATAATCATGATTAAAAAAATGTAAGAAATCAATTACTAATACGATTGATGAGTGACTAATCCGATATGATATAAAACTAGTATAAGGCTAAAAGTTTTTACCCACACAATGTAATTGCAATGTTTGGATTTTACAGACGGTTCCATGTGTAATATAAACTATGTTAATAAGTCTCCATCTCTGTTACATGACTATGTAATGTAAGCTCTGAATCTGCTGTCAGTAAGAAGTGAGGATAGGCTAAGCACTCATTGCCAAGCCTACGCAAATTCACTTAGTATTCCTAGAATTTATAATTACAATAATTTGGGAGAGGCATTAGGCGTAAAGCGGCGATTCTCATGCTATTTACCTATTAACGGCGGTCGGCGCCCTACGCTCAGCGATATAACGTGATGTATGACGGCCATTCTAATTATTTGCTGATAATATTGTACGTGTGGACACTGCCCAATGTCCACTAATTTTTATAGCAATGGCAACAGCATAATTAAAGGTTACGACCGAATCTGAAACGCCGGGGCAAGGCACCGATGGAAGTACGAGTTGATTTGCAAATGTGAATAGCCATTTCCAATATAAAAATCAACCAGTGAATTTCTAAAGAAACAATCTGCTGTTGTCTTACTGCGGAGCAAGTAGGAGAAGCTCCTCTATTTGCAAAACTCGGTTAAAGTCGACGTTGCATTGAGTTATTAGATTGCACCTAAAAAAACGTATGCATTTTGAGTCATTAACTTATAAAGTTGTTTTTCTGAATTCTCCTTGTGGACTTGGACTGGTCACCGGAATGAGGACCTTTATGCCAATAACACAAGGATCACTTTTAAGGAAACCCTAAGGTATTGTACATCAGGACTATTGTGACTAGCACGCATAATTTCGACGTGCCCTAGGTAACCTGAGCGCGTCTACAATTTTTGCGTGCGCGACGCTTCGTGACTAGCGAGACTAAGCATTGTCGAATTAGCTAGCATTTGCAAGTCTTCTTCTCACGTGTAAGCTATTAATCTAGTGTATGCGCACGTATCACTTACCACCGTGTGCTGGCTTCGGCGCCGGTGCTTGTTCACACCCCTGCAGGACCCGTTGAAACTCGAACCCAAAGCTAGAGCATAGACCGCGCACCGACACGAACTTACATGTAAACTAGATTATAGTTCTAAACCGTATAATCCGCCGAACAAGCCGACGACCGTTAGAGCGTATACGATGTACATATAATATCGAGGCACATAAGCCCCGACCTATGATTTATACGCAATGCGTATCTGTTCAGCTCGTGTCATGGTCGTCCGGTAATATTTTAAAATGTCATTATAGAAGTCAATATAACTCATGTCGTAAGGAGGGAGAGGAATTTTTACAATCAGCGTGCCATGAATATGATCTATAAATATTATCTTCTAATACAATACTGCCGTCCTCAAGCTAAAATGCCGTTATATACAAAAAGTACTTTTTGAGTAATGAGCAAAACACGCCGCAGTATTTCTATGGGCTTGATACTTCATAACGACAATATTAATTTTATGATGACTATAGAGCTTTTTCTTCTGATTATGTATTATGACTTGAGGACGGCAGAATAGGGAATATGCATGATTTTTAATTTTTTTTAAATAAATCTATCGTTATTGAAAAACGATGTAGTCCAATCAGTGTTTTGATAAAATTGAAAACAACGAAGGTAGGCTTTTATAGTATTCAGTTAGAAAGAGAGATCCGATATCAATCATCGGACGTCGTGTGACGTCAAAGTCTATAGGCTGCAATAAAATTGGAGTGTAATAAATTGGAGTGTCTGGACATTTTATATTTTTACAAAATAATCAATGTGGGGGTGCTTTCCATAGCATATCGACAAAAAAGTTGTCTGTTTGTCTGTTTGTACGCGCTAATCTCAGGAACTACTGGACGAATTTGAATAAATCCTTTTTTATAGCTATTAGGTCTTAGCAACATTTAGGATACTTTTTATCCCGGGAAAATGTACGGTTCCCGCGTGATATACAAACTTTTTCGCAATGAAGTTGCGGGCACCAACTAGTACAAAATACAAAGTTCATACTAAATTACGTTTCGAGAGAAAGAGATGGGCAGAAACCTTAAATCGCTAATATCGTACTTATTTCTCAACAGAATTCAGAGATTTTTTGTCATTCTGTGTATAATTTAGCCGACTATCATATTAATTTGCATTCACTAAATTTTGTTTGAGACGCATCTTACATATTAACAGAGAGTCACTATAGGAAGAAGAATAAGAATATTGCAATAAATAATAATGACAATCATTCACTAGACATATTTTTATTACCAGATGGCTTATACTCGTAGAGATAGCCACATATACCCATGCATATAATCATAGTATGTAACTTCATCCCTTCATTATTTAAATGAGCTATTTGACTCAACATCTATAGAATGGGTAGCCGTTTTTAATTAACTACTGTTTATTTTAACTAACCTACGTCAATAACGTTCAAATGATTAATAGTTTCAAACTCGAGTGACCTGTGGAGCTGAAACTAACTGCTGGTCACTAGTTAAATGATCCAAACTGACGTATGTTTATTAAACTGTAAATATGAATTTGCATATTATAGCATTTGTCACGAAATTATTATAATAATGGCATTGCTAAAGTTTTATTAACAGGGATTAACCATTTAGAAAGTTTAATTTTAACATTTCAAAGGCTACGTAACAT
>JAOTAV010000096.1:0-10830 GCA_026546445.1 Cyclargus thomasi | reverse complement strand
AATACTTTTTAGTTTCTTTTGTACTGTTTTAGTTTTTTCCCTTGGAAGTCGGTTTTAATTTTTTGTTAAAAAATAATCTTCAAATCTATCAAAGGTTACCTTAGTACAACAACGACATGGTTTTGGTATTCGATCCAAATACCTTAAAAGCAATTTGCAAACGAAATCCACTGATTTTTCGTATTATTTTTACCGTGCGTTGATGACGTCATGACGAGAAACGACGCCACGTGCGCGGCGCGTGTCGTATTTAGTCGCTGAATTAGGTGGGGCCCAGGGGAGCCCTTACGAAATGTTTACATAAGGTCAAACGAGCTACACGCTGAAATAAATTAAGAATACTACATGGAAGGGGTTACTTGAGAACTGGTTTGAAGAAGACTTATCTAGGACAAGTGACATAGACACGTGTCAAAGACTGCAAATTGAATTATTGAACCTCATAGAGCAATGCTTTAGTACACTTACTTATACAATTAACTCGTATTTGAGTTTTAAAATTACGATTGAGAGCAGAATAGAACTTCTATGGTTTTGAGATGTAGGCAGACTATTTGAGATTATTTGCTATCAGGCCGCTTATTGGCACATTTCATAATTCTTTTAGATAAGATCAATGAATTTTCTTCTAATACTACAATCGTAAGATCAATTGAAGACATAAGTGAAAGAAGCTTTAAAAACTGCCAACAAATTTTTGCGTACATAGACGCTTTCAGACTCAAAAAAATATTTGAAATTAAACTAATGTGGATTTGATGTGTAGCTAGCTAGATAATGGAGTAAGTTAAGTTAAGTTACAAGATTTGTCTAAATTTTATAGAAAAAAATTAGTATTCACCCGAAAGTTGTAAAATGTCACTTATGGCTTCAAAATATTTTTTAAGGCACATAAAACAGTGTATACCTACTCTTGCTGTTGTCTGTTGCTGTAATGTGTTATTTAAAGCACGCCCCTTAAAAAATGTTGACTAGTGACTCACCGCCGCGTCGGTTATACCACCCTATATAATGATAAAATCGCACATATGGACTATTCACTATTGGCTTAAATAACAACTGCACGGGAATCGAACCGATGACCCCCGGTAATCTCCTTTGTATAATCTAATAGCGACGTAATGTTAGGGATTTTTTCGAATCCAATTAATCAATTCGGAATCAATAGCGTTCGTTGAAAGCGAGAAAGTTGCAACGGAACTTTTTGCAATTAGAAGCTCAAAAGCTTTCGTATAATTACTTCGAAAACAACATGAGACCTAGAAAAATGTAGAATTCCTAATTCAAAATATTAAAATTCCAAAGTCAAACTAGTGTTGTACTTGTGCGGATCGATATGTCGATGAAACGTGATGAGGTGAAGAATCCCATGTATTATTATTATATCGAGATTAAATCCTGCATCGGAAGTCGTATTTGCGGAAACCTACGTGCACTGTAGTGGTTCGAGTGTCTCGAGTACCGGTGATAGATTTTTTGCTATGCTGTGGAGTTGTTTTGTGATATTCAGACGACGAAGGTAGAGTTTGAATCTTACTTATACGCAATACGCATACTTATTATTTTTACACATACTCCATATTTTTTAAATTGATGAAGTAAGTTTCAGTGTTGAAAAATAAATTTTTTCTTGTTAAAATTTATAATTTGAAATATAAAATGTAATATTAAATGAATTTCTATATTCAAAATTAAATATCATAACTGAAAACAACTGAAAATCGAGCCTGCTAGCATTTTCACTCGATTCCTTAAATAAAAAAGGCAAGATTATGTAAAAATTGGAATTTAATTCGCTTTACTCTCACAAGTCCTTGAAAAGGGATGTAACTGCAGGACACAAATTAAAATCTGTTTTCGCAACACTATAATTAATGTTGGCTGTTAATTGCAGGTTCGTATAAAGATACATTTTACGAATATCAAAGGATTGGCTACGAATTCGCCCATTTGGCTGAACGGACAAACCGCATTGCTCCAACCCTTGATTGAACCGAAGGGCTAATTATCGTGGAATTCGACAGGGAAGACCCTGATATCGACATCAATGTGATAATCTGCTGGCTTATAATGAGAATACCTCAACTTTCTTTTACATAATATAATTTACATACTGCTTCTTATTAGATAATTAAAGTTTTCATATCATAGGTTTTCGATTGTTTTTTTGGTACAAGCTTGCTTTAAACAAAATAGTAATGTATGTTTTAAAATGCTTAATTTTCTTATACTACATATATCATATTATTTCGTAAATAATATGATGTATGTAGTGTAAGTTTACATTATGCTATAAATAATAAGTAGCATATTCTCTGCCTTTTTGCTATTGTAAAATAAAAACGACCCTTATGCACAGTTACACAATATGAATCTCAAGTACGAAGAGCCTCGCATTGTGTTCCTATAATGCAAACACAAAATCTCCATCGAAATTCACCTAAGACGCTCCCATCATTCAATCATAATTCATTTCACCCCAACTTTGGAAAATCTCTCGAAGTAGAATACCAACGGTTTAAAGTAGAGGACAGGAAAAACACTATTTACTAAGATCCCGCTCTGAGGGTTATAATCCCAGGAGAGTGGGTACTGTCAGCAGAAACGCGACTCGTAAATTATATATTTACTAGTCATATTTACAACCACCGAGTATCGATAACGAGTCACATAAAATGCACAACCCTAGTGGAGTGATCTAGTGTTGCGCTCAGCCATTTTACGGTAACAAATCGATTGAGTGCTGCGAATTGAATCCAGCGGTCGCTAACTCAAACTAAGTAAGTTGTATAATCTGTAAAGAAACTTGGAACTAAAATCTTATTTACTACATTTTCTAATCGCTATTGGCTAGTTTTTCTATATATTAATACGCGAGCAGAAAACTTTATAGCCCTTTTTGCTAAAGACACGTGGAATGCATATTTTAAAAAATATGTTTTTTTTTAATATACAACATTAAACGCTACGCACATAACAATTCGCGCACTACAATATTTTGACATGGCACATAACCATACACTTAAATTTTGATAAAATTATATGACGTGGTAACGAGACCTTTATGCCAAATTGAAGTATGTGATTGAATTGAGAATAGATTATATTTTTTAAAGTTCTTCTACACGATGGATTTAAATATTTATGGTCGAATATCGACTACAGGGCGACCTCTAGTTAGCTTTTTTGAGAGAGAGAGAGTACAAAATGCATTATCTAACTAAGGCCATCAGTGACGCATATTATTATTTATCTAAGCTGTAAATAAAAAAAAATGTCTGACTTGGCTTTTTTTTACTTTACTTTATTTGGTTTGTATTACAGTTAAGTATTTGTAAGTGCGACAGTAAGGCTCTAGGGCTAGTCTAAGCCAACAAAGACAGTTATCACCTCTAAAATGTACTTTAAACTCTCCAAAGTCTACAGAGACTTCTTTGACGAAACTTCTATTTAAACTCCACTTTCGAAAAGTGTATATCGTCCAAGTAGAACGATATAAATCATACTTGTCAGAGGATTTTAATAGTGTTTAAAGTTCGCGTCCTTGATGTATGGCTATCAGCTCGAGCGTATGCAACGCCGTGTCTTGGGTTTCGCGTTCCGGATAGTGGATTTTGAAAACTATTAATGCACTTGCACACTTAGGGCCTGTTTTAGCGCTTCCCGTTAAGTATCCATTACTTATTCGATAGATGAAGTATGGAAAATCTGTCAAATAAATCGTGATAAGCCTATCTGACACTTTCAGGAAATAGACTTATTTGCTTGAGTTGTGTGTTATATTAATCTGATATTATCATGATATTGTATGAGACAATCTATACAAAATCTCTTTTTTATTCTGAAATTAGGTGACAAAACGAGCAAACCGCTCGCCTTACCCAAAGCAACTACCATCGCCTATGGACAACACCTATAAGTGCGTTGCCAGCCTTTTTATCAATTCGTTGATTGATGAAAAAAGGGGGGAAAGAAGAAGAAAAAGAAGAATAGGTGGCACGAAGTTGGCATCCGGTAAAGTTACTGATGCCACAAGAAACAGCGCCATTAACGCTGGTTTTATATGCGATCGAATCGGCGCGTTCGTGCAGAAACATCTACGAAATCTCGTTTAAATGTACAAAACGCGGCACAAGTTCGTGGCCTCGTAAATCATACATCCCCGCTGACACGGGAACTGCATTACAACCCGACCACCTTCGAGATGCATTTTTTAAAATGGCTGTCTGCGAAAATGGGGTCCTGAGCTACGCTACTACAATTGGCTTCCACTTCGTTTACGTATAAGCTATTATGGTGATTCAGAAAGAGCAAAGTTTCAAAGTAAACTGTAAAACTTTAAATGTCATATAATTTCTTTTATGAATGAAAAGATTGAGAAAAAAATTAATGTTTCCTATATTCAACCTACGGTCAAAATCCTAACACGATGGAATATTAACATAATTTACTAATCTCCATAGCTGTTCAGAATAACGATCATGATGATAAACCGCAGCAATAATCAAAATCGATACAAAATTGGCAATAGTTTGAAACTGCTGACGGTACATAAGCCGAAGTTTGGAAGTGGCTTAAACAAGGGAACTCCGGTCACAGCACGGTCGGCTGGCTGTTTTTAACGAGCGCCCTGATCAGCAGAGACAATGCTTCTATTTGGTTTAACTAATTGATTTGTATAGAATAAAACATTTTAAAAATATTCCTTCTTCCGCTCCGAGCGTTCTCATTACAAATTTTTGCGGGCTGTTGTATTATTTAAGTTTTTTATCTGTGCAAAGATGGCGTCATGGCGGGAAATCATTGACGCGGAATTTCGAATAAGCAAAAACGGGAATCGATATAAATCCTTTAATGTTCCGTATGACTATTCAAATAATAATAAATCTACGGCGCGGGGAGTGATCTGCACGGTCACCATAAACCTGTCAACGATATATCTGCTTAATGTATGCCACTGAGAGATCTACTATGCGTGAGCAAATAAACACCATAGTCATTCATATTTTATACAATATCTCGCCTGTCGTTATATTTTAGTGTGTTATGAAATGCATGGAAAATGTATGAAATTGACGACATTTTTATGATACCTATAATATACATGAGCTATAGCGATAGAATAACCATACAGAAATCACTGAGCTGACTGACCGGAAACGTCTTTACTTGTATCTAATTACACTTAATAAAAAAAGTAAACACTTTTAAAACAACAGAGCTACGGATTGTAAAGTAATTGTACTCTACAAAATGCTGATGCTTTGTAAAAGTTCGGCATTAAAGTGAGAATTTTGGGAATGCGAAAGAGAAATTCGGAAACAGTAATGGTGCGAAAATCCTCTCCCTGAGGGAATACGAAAATGTGAACACCGTATTACTGAAATAAAACTGAAATGAAAATGGCCAAGGTCGAAAAGGAACTATGTAATGTTCTATTTATGAAAGTATATAATTTGAAAGTTTTAAATATTTGATGAAAACAGCTTTACAAAATTTACAGTGGTCATCTTTAATGCAAGAGCAAGTTAAAGTTTGACATTAGATAACAATGTAATCAAGGCTTCGATTAAAAACACTGTCACAAAAAATTATATACGAGTATAATTAATTACTCAGAACTTGGCTACGGACAAAATTATGCTTGATTTTTATAAATTAGTTTAGATGTACCAAACTTAGTGTATGTAATTTTAAATTGTGGTCGTTAATGACTTTAGTTGTTAAAAAGCGATCGTAAATTAAAAAAATTAAAAAATATATGCTTGGATGACTTTGTGTCAAATGCCCCTATAAATTGTTCTCAATCTGGGAAATATAGGCAAGGGAATACGAATAAAAAGATAAAGAAGATAAAAGCAACCAAACCCAAAGTATCTTACAATTTGAGGAATCAATATGGTTATTTTGCACCTGATAGCTATGCGGCTGCGGCTTGGCAAACTTCCCATGCAGTCAAACTTATTCTATTGCTGTCAGTTATAATCTTATCCAGCGAGTTTGCTTGGCGCGTTATGGGATTAAGATTAAACCGTTGTTTATCGGAGGAGTTATAGTTTTAAATAGAAGTATTCTATTTATAAATCGGACAAACACATTGATTTACATTTTTTACATACAGCGAATAAACCAAAACAGTTTCTGAAGTCAACTACGTAAGTATACATTAATAATAATATTTTAAATGAGAGTGTTTGTTTCTTTATTTGTTCTACAATAAATAAAAAACAGTACCAATCAAGTCTTGATTTTTAGCACAGACATAGTTGAAAGTTGTTCATGTATTTACGAGATTTTCAGACCCCACGCAAGCGATAACAAAAGCTGTATCTTTATTTAATGTGTTTCTTTATTTACGAGAAACATGTTAGTTACATTGATATTTTGCGAACCCTTAAAGATATTTCAGAATAAGGAGAGTGTCAAAACAAAACATAACGAAGAATTTAGAGGCAAGAAAATGTGACGTCGACGTAACCGCAGGGGTAACGCTCCTGCAAGCACAACCCCCGGCAGATTATAACATGTAGCTCATAATGCTTAGCTGTAATTTGAAGCGCCTGTCAAGTATTGATTTCCACTAAACTTGTGGTGTGTGGCACAAATTACGTGTGGGAGCGATTTTGACTGTTGAGACTAGAGGTGATAAGGAAGATGCGTAAATAGTTTTACAACTAGGTCCTTTAGTAGTGCTTTCTAATTAATTGTGAGAGGTTTAATAGTGCTATTATTAATTAAGAACAGGTAGATAATTATTATAATTTATATGTATAAAAATTTAATAACTACATTTATGTCTAATTTAAAAGTCAATGAAAGTATAGGAAGAGAATTCAAAAATAAGGTCCAAAATCAAAATGTTTTTCAAAAATACTTAACCCAAAATTAACAATACGATATTTGCCCAACCGAATTACAGAACAAATAAGAGCATATCGAGAAAAAAACGAAAAACCAAAGAATTTCCTTCAATCAAAAACAAATAAGTTAATTCTCTTACACCACACCCCAGCGTCACCCTACAAAAACAAAGTAGGGGTGGATTTGCGGAATTAAATAAAAAAAAAACGCACCTCTACTAGCCGGACACCGAAATGGCGTCAACTCCGCTTTTAGGAGTTTTTCTAATATTATTACTACTGTCTATTGTTAGGGGAGGCTGGGGCTATAACAATCAAACAGACGATTCTTGACTTAACGATATCTGATATTTTATAGACCACTATCGACTTGTGGTAAGTGTCGTGGCTGGGAAATAGCTGAGTAGCATTCTGTGCTACCATGAGTTTGATGCAATAGTATTTGTCGATACTCGATATCGGCTAGGTAAATTTTTACTATGGCATTATTAGTTTCTGAAGTGACCGCTAGAGGCGCTGTACATTTTTGCCATACTATACTTCTTCGAACTCAAACTCACAATAGAGCTATTGAACACTTTCTTTTATTTTATTAGAGGTTGGTCCTGGGTACTAACAAAACGCCATGCAAAATAGAATGAATTTAAATTTATCGTTTTGTAGTTTCATTTCACAATATTTTCTTATTACCAATACTGCATTGAAAACTTAAATTCTTTTATATAATGGAACACGCCTGCAACTCCTTTGTGCCAAAATTAAATTTTAGCGCAGGTATCTATCTCTAGGACTAGGACTAGGACTCATAGTATCCCCATGCAAAATTTCAACAAATCCGTTCGATGGTTTGGGCGTGAAGAGGAAACATACCGACATATGCATATTTGCATTTATAACGTTAGTATAGTATACTAGGCCGTAGATATAAAAGAATGAATAAGACTTTATTGCACCCAAAATGCAAACAGGTAACAGAATTGTACGAATAAAACCATATTTTTCCAACCCATCTCAGATCGGTGATTGATTTGTCCGCCAAATGTTGGCAAAAGGAAAAAATCTAGTCTGTAAATAAACTGTATGCACCCTTTCTATTTGTACTAATGTAATTCATTGGACTTATCCATGATGCATGACCAGAGTCAATAATGGCGGCCGGACCCCCTCCACGGCGGATATAACCCTATGTTTTATTTATGACTCAGCGAAACTATAGTTTAAAATTTATAAATATTACCGCACTGACCAGCCCAGAAAAATTTTAACGGCGAAACAAAGTTTTAAAATGTACGGGAAAAAATATGTCTATTTGATAGACATCATTATTTAATCAAGTTAATTCACTGTTAGAACCCCAATTTTCCGAAAGAAGTTGAAACCCAGATTCGAGATCTGAGAGTTTTACTCAACTTTATTTTCCACACGTCTACTAAATTTTACTACCACAATATCGGTCCAGTTCATTCGTCTTTAAATCGTAAAAGTGTACCCACTCTACACGTGATTCACTTACGGTCGACGTATAAAAATGTCGAGTCGACACCGTTTAATGTGATTCGAAAGCTACGAGCCGATAGGCCGTTATTTTGTCAAAACTATCATTATTAATAATAAAGATTAATGTTTATTGTCCATTTATCAGACGAATAGTTCCGAAAAGCATGAGCAGGCCCTAATGCAATTATATTGTGTTTGACGCAAGTAATCTGCGAGCGACAGCCCCGATGGCTAGTGACGTTTTATTGGACGCGCGATACTTTGATCTTGCCGCGCCGCGTTTGCTATTACCAATTAGACGCGGCGTGTGATGCACGGCGCGTGCAGGGTTGTCAATTTGCACTTATTAAATATTGAGACCCTCCTTTGTCACATGATAAAGCAACGAAAAAACTTGTGAAACATTTTTTCCGAGTTTTCCTGGTAAACCTGGAAGGAAAGGTTAATATTAAGTTGATATATTTAAATAATTCACAAAAGTAATATTCTGGCTTTGTTTATTCTTCCAAAATTAAACTAAAGTGATTAGTATAAGTTTAAAAATACAGGTTTTACAAGCATTCTTAAAACTTCATAATTTTGCGCAAACATATTAATTAAAACTAATTAAATCAATGAGAGATCACAAATTAAATAACATAGTTACACCAGTGTACACATAAATCATTTTGAGCCGATTTAGGGGAGAGTGGGTAAACTCGACGTTAAAGTAATCGAATATCTCGTATTTGAACGGATATTGAATTTTGGCGCGCACATTCCGGAAGCACTAGCATGCTCCTAAGATTTCATTGCGGGCCTTCTGGCGCCTAACTTTTTATCGTGTTTACGTTCTGTACAAACTATTTGCTGACTGTTACAGACGAAATGTTTGTTGATAAACACGTCGAGAATATAATCTGCGAGGAAAACATTGTTTTGACTTTAACAACACGGCAAAATGGACAGGGAAACACTTGCCGCCCAGGCAGAGTCCATTTAGGCGCGTTACTAATTTGAATTTTGCTAAACCTATATTTAATTGTAATATTATTCGCAAACATTATCCTACAGAAAAGTCGTTTTCTTTGCGTAACAGCAACATAAATAATTCAAGACATCATCAAAACTTTACGCCTCGTAAAAAGCAAATATTATTAAGTAATATTTTTTACGATATCATGCCATAGCACGAGTTTGGTCGCGTGCGTGATGGATCGTGATAAACGATTGTCTTCGTGATACATCGCCATCTGATGCGTGATGACTTACCAATTTCGTCAAGTAGATTTGCGATGATGAATGATTGCGAGACCATCGTGATTGGTATTGCGTTACGGGGGAAGAATGGGGGAATGAATTATGTGATTAAATTTTTATTAATACGTTATTTATGCAAATGGCGATTAGGACTGTGGAAATATAATTTAATGGTCGAGTTGAAACGGTTATTATCACCAAAACACAAACTACCATAGGCGTAAAATGTTTGAAACGCTTTTCCCAACTATGAAGTCCGTTATATCCGTATAAAATGAAAAATAAACGTAATTATTACGCGGCGTTACATAAAATACCAGAGACATTTGTTTGGGTTGCCATACTTTTGCAAGTTATGCCATAAACCATGGCAACACAATTAGCGGATAACGGTAATGTTGCCAGAGCCGCTTCTAAATGAGTTATGGGGGTTAGAGGGGGGATAAATTGGCTTTGTCAATACATTAATGTTTTAATGCTCTCTTTAAGTGCTGTTATAATGATGCAGGATTATGAAACTTTGGAATCCGTTTTGAAATCTTATTTTAAGACATTAAGCATTTTAACTCTTAGTCGCTTTTGCTTTAGGACAATTCAACTTGCACTCGGCAGTTGGTTTTTATAGACATGCGTTCCGCAGGGGATGAGGGTTCCTGCTGCGGATGTGGGGGGCTGGCTGTGGCCAATAGAGCAAGATAGTACTGCCGTCTTCAAGCTAAAATGCCGCTATGTACAAAAAGTACTTTTTGAGTTATGAGCAAAAAACGCCGCAGTTTTTCTATGGGCCTGGTACTTCATGACGGCAATATTCATTTTAATGACTCGATGACTATAAAAGCTACAAAATTTTGCTAATACACGTCGATAGCTATTTTTTTTTCTGATTATGATGGCATCAAAATGTCGAAAACGACTAGATGTTGGTTAACGGCATTTAAGTTTGAGGACGGTAGAGTAGGGGGCTGTGACTCTATAACCCACTAAACCTCTGAGGTGGTTCTATTAATAGCTTACAAATGAAGACGAGAGAATAGGGAATACGCATGATTTTTTATTATTTAATTAAATACATCTTACGTTATTAAAAAACGATGTAGTCCAATCAGTTTTTTGATAAAATTAAAAACAAGAAAGTTACAAGCCTTTAAAGTAGTCAATTAGAAAGAGAGATCCGATATTAATTGTGACGTCAAATTCTATAAGCTGCATACAAAGTTCATACTAAATTACGTTT
>JAOTAV010000095.1:0-35420 GCA_026546445.1 Cyclargus thomasi | reverse complement strand
GTTCTAATGTTCTTATGCTATAATGTTCTTTTTTTGGATACTGTATTCGTGTACTTGTGGTGTGGTGTAAAGTATGTTAAATAAATGTTTTATTATTATTATTATTATTATTATTATTATTATTAATATGGCTGCTCATTGCCATGGGAGAGCCATGCTTTGACACGAATGGGCCGGCTCGATCGGAGTGATACTTCGGCCTCAGGTATACTGTGAAACGGCGTTGTGCTGTGTTTCGTTCAGTGAGTGAGTTTACCGGTGGCCCAACTTATCTAATCCCTATTCCCATTCCCTAATACAGGCTGGCAACGCACTTTTGACTCTTTGGATGTCGCGAGTGTCCATGGGCGACGGCAGTTGCTTTCCATCAGGCAACCCGTCTGCTCGCTTGCCCCCTAAATATCATAAAAAAATCAAAGAGGGCTTGACTTCGATTCGTTCGGTTCTGATAGAGGCGTGTTTACCATTATCGTCAATTCAAATATTATAATTAAGAATGAAACCCTGGATCTCAGTATATTACGTTTGTGTAATAAACAAATACAATACTATGTACTCGTATTTGTTTATTACACTAATGTAAACTATGAATATTAAAAGCAATTCTATTTGAACAACTCGATATTACATAGGAGCAAAAACTAAGTTATTACTTGTGCATTCGAATGGAAGAACTTTAATATCATATGTAATTTCTTAAAGCATGTTGAAATAGACATACTAATATCGAAATGGAACTATTGCCTGACTTATATTTATACAGTTGGCTCCTGCTAGTTCAATTTTACTATATTAATGTACTGTATAGTTGCAATATAATTATACAGTAGCACATTAAGTTGGCTTCAGGTAACTTAATAAAATAATGCATGTCGTCATTACAGTTATTAAAGTCTAGACTGACCGAATAGAGTGCACGTTCAAAAATTGATTTCAATATACTATAATTTTGTTACTACGGTTTTAACTATCATTTCAAGGACCTGATTCAACGCATACTAACAAAGTTAAGTGTCGGATAGTCTATTCACAACTTTTTTCGGCAGGTGTTGTATTAAGAATGTGTTAAAAAGTTGGGAATAGCTTATCATAAACTTTATTACTAAGCGGTGAAACAGGCCCTAAAACTATTAAATCGGGCGTCGGGCGCATGCACACATTTACTAACATTTAAGATTTGCTAAGACTCTGTGCGAAGGGATTTTCAAAGGTGTTACTCTACTGTACGTCACTTATACTGTGGTATAGTAGAGACCGCGAGATTCTCGACTCTGTCATTGCTTCGCTGCGAGTGTTTCGTCTGACATAACTCATTTTCATCCTCACAAGTTAGTTTAACGTTATTCATGCACCCCGGGGGTGTAGTTAAAATTTGTATAATAGAAAACTCAGAAGTTTGTACCTTCTTATGACTTTACTTCATGTTTTGTCGTCTGCTTAAAACAATTTTGTAATTGAAATGAACTTAATAAATCCACCGCACTGGACAAGTTAAGTTTCTCAACAAAAAGTAAATTGGTTTCTACTTTAGACAATTTTTGTATTTACTTGAAATGTAATTTAACAACATATTGAAATGCATCTAAATAGAAAAACAGCACAAACACTTAAACGACGATATCAGCGTCTAACGCAAATACATTCAAACCAAATTGTTTCGCAAACAGGCGATATGCAAAATACCAAGTGTTGTCGCGAGTCTACGAGTAGCGGGAATGTTTAATATGTGTGTGTGTGTGCAAACACGAGTCTAATCTGTGCCTTATCGTCGCTGGGACACGCTAGTGTTGGGCCACCTCGATGTCTGCACATCGACGTTAGTGTTGAGCCCGTGATGTCTGTGCGTCGATGTTAGTGTTGTCGCTGTCTGGGTATGAGCGTGTACCGTGTGTATGTGACTCACACATCGCTCGCACGTAACGCAAATTGTGTCAAGTGAATCTGAATTTGCCAAGTCGGTAATGAATTTTAACCGTCTAACGATCGCATATTTCATACCTGCTATCACTAGTGGATATTGCATGTCATTAGACAATCGCCAAATTGTTATTAATGTGCGCTTTCATAATGTTAGCTGGCGTTATGACCCGTTGCGTTGGATTTTGTTAATGCGGTTTTGAGTGATTGAAATAAATTAATGATAATTCAAGACCTTTCTTTACTATCTAATTGATAAAAAGTTACACTATGGATAATGTGCTTTTATGACCACAAATGTAGTTTTATAATACTTTTTATCTGTCTGCCCCAAAAAGGTATACTCGTATGTAATATATTATATGTTTTGAGTTTTAATGTCCTGAATGATATGTAAATGTCATAGCACAAGTCATACTAGGTACATGGCATATGGATGCATGGCATGGTACATGGCATAATAAAAACGGCAGATTTTTTCGACCATAGTCCGGTTACAGTTTCTAAACTTCATACTTGTTAACGTATCTGTAGTGTATTGAGTTATTGAAATGATATTGACTTTCGTACTCGGAAGAGGTGTGGTTTGTATTTGAATGATACAGGTATTACTATAGAGTGGGGATAATATGGCGTCTCAAGTTTGCTACCATTTAAGTACAGACTACGGTCCGGCTCGGCAGTCAGGCGAATCACTATCTGTGATAGTGAAAATAATGCGTCCTATAAAAAGATGCGATGTTTATGTGTTTGGAACAGTACTAAATTCCCTAATAAAGATTTATATATATATATAATATCAATCAAAGCAGTAACATCAAAAAAATATACAAATAAAGAAAAAAAATTTAATTTCTTGTAACAGATTTTCACTAAAATATTATTTTATTTTTATAATGTGTTTGTTAATATATTATTTATATTGTATTCGACTGTGTACAATAAAGTATATTTTCATTTCATTTAATTACTATCAATATGTGTACGAGTATATTTTAGGTGAAATTTACTAAAGCTTAAATCTATGTCCGTCCTTTCTCTGTACATGTATATATACATTAATTAATATGAGTATTAGTGAGGTGTAGTACACGGTGAGGTAAAAGTTATCTTTATTAAAGATCGTTATCGTGAAACCCCCGATGTAGGTGTGAATTAATTACAGGATTCTGTACAAGGGTCTGCCAACTTTCCAGACTGAAATTTCAAACATTTAATGAGAAACGTGTAAATGAGGCTTACGTGCTTTAAATAGTTACTTTTTTATTGTATGTATTCAACAAAGCTTACCACGCTAATAAGTAAAAGTTTGTTTGTTTGGATGTTCGTTGATTAAGAATATTAAAATTATTCATGACTGGAATGAATGATTAATCTTTATTCTGATTAAACCTTTTGTGAATGTTCTAATTTCCCTTAGATAAAAGCTTTTATTATGAACGAAAATATGACCTATATTATTGATTGATGACTAAATAATAAAAAAATTGTGTTGACATACCTAAAACCTCAAGAATGTCATATCCCATGTTGGTTTCTATCCCAAAAAGCTGCCTATAAAATTTCGGCTTGCGAAAAACAAATTTGCGAAAATTATTATTTTAATACTTTTACATTCATTTTTAAAAAAGTCAAAAGTAGTTTAACCATCATAATTTATGTTCGAGTAAAAGCCAAATTTTTAAAAACTGAAATTCCTAAATTTTCTTGAGCAGCGGATGTTTTCGATGAGCCAATATCAGATAAGGTGAGATTCTTCGGAGTGCTGTAATAAAATATTTTATGATACTTTTCGCTCTTTTACTATATAACTTATATTTCAACTGAAACATTTTTTACAACAAAGATATATTATTTTTCAAAATAATAATTATTAGGGGCCAGACTGCACTACATCGACACGACACTACACGTTAGGGTTACTTCACACCGCAACGTAACGCGACGATATTATTTCCAAGTTTGTATTGAATTAACTGTCTTTAAATTTTAAATTAACTGTCACAAAACGCCATGGGATTCCGTATTCCGTATAATGTAAGACATAAATGGAAGAAACTAACATTTTACAACCTTCGAGTAAATATTAATTTTTTCCCATAAAATTTTCATAAATCTTGTAATTTAGCGATTTCAATAGCTAAACCCATGTTTTTTTTTAAGTTAAATTTCTTTTCCCATCCTAAAGTGTCCATTTACGCAACAATCTGTCAGTTTTTTAAACGTTACTTATTTGCTTTTTCAACTTCTGTCTTCAATTTTGAACGAAAGTATTTACGCATGTATATGTTACGTGAATCTGGGGTGTGCATTGTACCTAATTCCACTTTTTAGTGAAATGGAATATTTCCAAAAGGGTTCACTTATATTGAAATTGTAGCGTCGCAAGCGTGTAGTTTCACGTATCGCGGTACATATTTTATCTTTATGACTTTTGTTGTCAGAGATCTGTCAAATAAATTTTGTAATTAGCCAAGGGTTAGCATTATTATTTAATATATATTAGTTCCAACAGATATCTAAAGGAAATTGCTATTAAGCTTGAAAGTCCAATATGTCTCCACTGGACTAAACTACATATATAAAAAAAATCAATCTCTTGTATTTATACTAACATAGCCTTAAGAAATTATATTAATAACAAATATGGATCTGTATTTTATGGTCTGAAATAAAATGATTATTATTATTATATTATTATACTAATACACTCAGGGACTGTTTCTCCGCTTACAGATAGTCTGTTTACTTGACAGATATAACTTTACTTGATAGTTTTTGTATGAAGAATCTGTCAAAAAAAATGTGGATAGCCCAACAGAAACTTTAGCAGTAATCGGTGAAACAGGCCCCTAGCCTTTGTTTCTAAGTTCCACTTATAAACTCCATATTTTCCATGTAATAAAAGTTGGCTTAAACTCGATACGAATATAGTATTGGCTCAATATCCAATATTAGCTAGAAATTACCATTACAAGTTCTCGTTAACTTTAGGAAATTTGTTAATATATACTTTGGCAGTTTGAGCGCCCGCGGTTTCGCATTTTCATGAAAAATTCTTACATTCATTCTCAATATGAATGTTGTTTCAATATAATTGACCGTTATTTCCGTTTTCCCGATATAAGCTAGCTAGTCGAACTTTATTTCCTTTGAATTATTTAATTAAGTCGTGTTTTATATGATACTGTTATTGTACCACTTGAAAAAGTGTTTCTAAGGCAGATCGCGAACCCGACGTGAGTTCGCGATCTGGTCGGGTCGTAACAACTAAGGGTCAATTTACTCCGCAAAATAACGCGTAGATTTAGGTAGACGCATTTTAATTTATATATGAAATTATCAGATTTTAATGTTACTTCCATGACGCCTCACACATTTGAATTCTGTCAACTCAATCCTTCAGAAATGCATATCCATGCGTCACGTTTCGGCGTGAGTTGACCCTTAAGGGCGTTCTACACGGCGTGAACTGAAGGTGCATTTTAGATATTAATGTTGTAAATGGTGTCCATCGAGTATAACTATTTTCAATCTTCCGCCATGGTGCAATTTGGATTGCATCAAATTGCACCTTTGCATGTTCCCGCCGTGTAGATACCCCATAAATGTCAGTTGCAAACTGTCGATTTGGTTTGTCGTAACGCGACCAACGTCTACACAGGTACAAAGAAACTTGGATATTATATAAACTGGATAAATATTGTCTTTATTCCCTAATTCAACTGGAACGACCCTCATGTTATTCGATGTCCATGTACCCGGTCCCTCTTACCCGTTACCCGGATACCCGGTACACACGTACGTGCCTAAGTGATTCTATCCGGTGAAATTGGAATAATCTAATCTTTGTCTCCTTTATCTTTTTTCCTTTAATATTGTTGTTTAAGTAATGACGTTTTCGTTTAATTAATTCTCGTTAATCTCGTAATGTAAAAAATGTTTGATGTAATATAATTTATTCAGAAAAAGAAAAACACAATCTTTACCGAAGTGCCGTACCACGCAAACCTCGTAGGGTTTATCTGGGTTCCAGCGAGTCGCATATACATATTTTCAATATTAGTTGTTACTTTTAAGTAGATAGAACAGCTTTAACTTATTGTATATTTTTTTTTAATTTAAATTGTCTATGTACAATTTTTGTAGTTTGCTTTTGTAGGTAGCTTGTTAACATAATGTGGTATTAGGTATTCTGAAGTTATTTCCCCATATACATTGTAAAATTTTGGCAGTGTTAATTTTTTCTTGTATGAATTCTGTCAAAAACAAAGGTCTCTGTTATATATAGTATACTAGCTGTTGCCGGCGACTCCGTCTACGTGGTATCTTTTCTCTTAAAATTTTTTCCTGATCCTTTTGCTAGAAACCTCACGGAGCCCGAGTTCTTTTCAACGAAAGCAAAACTGTGGAAATCAGCTCGTGCGTTCCGGAGTAATATTATCGTCTAGAAGGAAATCCCGACTTATTTTTATATAATAGATAACTTGCATATTAGAACATTATTTATAACTGTATCAATAATATGCAGGTGCAAGTTTAGTAAATTAAGATTTTTACTTGTAATTTGAGGTTAATTTTCGCGGAATATTGCTAAAAATCTTAATTTACTAAACTTGAAGGTATGGATTTCCGCAAAGTAACGTTGGATTCTATTAAATATGCAGGTGTATTAATATATAATGAATTTAAGTAATATTAATGCATAAATGAAATTGTATAAAATAAAAATATATACTTTTAGTTTAGTGTATAATTATAATTAAATAACAATTAAAATAATTTGAATATTTCAATATAGTTAAAAAATAAAATATATTTAACTAAAAGTTAAGTAACTTTTAGTTAAATATTAGTTTGAGCAGCATAATAAATCCTTTTGCAATCGATAAATAGATTACATTTTTTACAGTTGACCGTAATAACGACTTTAATCAAACGTAGAACATTTCGAAAATTATATGAGCACAGTTCATAAATTAAATTAGCACGATGGTCGGAAATTTAAATATTTATTACCGTATTCAAATTAGTATTCATTGTTTTGGTTATTTTATTGCGGTAGCGGTTTTGCGGGATTCTTGAAACTTTTTCCGTCTTTATCTTAATTAAAATATTACTGTATGATATAGATTAAAATAGCTTAATCTTTGAAATACTATATTTGAATTATTAGTAGTAGATAGTATGCAATCAAGCTGCTAACCCTGAAATTATGACTTCAAATATCAGAACATTATCTCCAAACTTTTACACACGACTTTCACAAAAGTTAAACTGGTAGGTTGTGCTTTTTTCAGTAATAATTTACTTATATTGAACTTATACATAAATATGCTACGAAAAGTATCAACATAAAACCGGAATACAAATTGGTTGAAAACAAAGGTGGAAGGAATCCAAATATTTTTCCACGTACATATTTCGCCAACCCTCGTACAAAATATAGCGCGGTTATTACCTCGACACTAAACCTTCGGGAAAATATAACAATATGCGGGAAATATTAATAACACGCCCCTGTTTACGTTGTAGAGAACACCTCTACCCAGTAATTGTTGCCTTACTCGATTACTGGCGCGTGTTAAGGATATTACGCGTACATTGCCGTAATAGAATAGGAAGATGAGCCACGCTTTCGGTTTTATTACGTTATGGAATGCGCAATCATGGCTATATCATAATATTGGCTTCGTTACTGTTAGGAACTTCTGCCTTTCAGTGTATTGTTTCGAATCATCGACCGTTAAATTATTAATTTCATTGGAACATCTAATATTTAATTATGGCGGAGCTATTTGCCTACAATAGTAATTATTATTATGGTGTGCACTAAGCCATTGCATTTTATTGAATAATTGTGTTAGTGTTTATGTATTTACTAATGCTAACTACCAATTGTTTTTATTGTCACGATAAAAACAGTGAAGGTAGAGGTTCTTGCAGTTTTAGATTAATGAAAAATCTCTATAATAATAATATAAATCTAAAGAATTTGTTTGTTTGTTTACTTGTTTGTTTGTCAGTTTGAATACGCTAATCTTAAGATCTTCTACTAACCGGAATTTATATTTTTGTATTGGTTAGTTTTAAGTATACATAGGTAAAAAAAAAAGTTTTAAGTATACATAGGTAGAGGAAAACATAGCAGCATAAACTTTATTTAATATTGAAGCAGATTAAAAAGGAAAATTCAAATCTGTATTAACTCGTATAATCCAATTGATGTTTTTGGAAATTATTAATGTTTTGAAATGAATTTAGCGAAAATCACTAGCTGACTTTGATCAAACGTCACCGAAGTTTGTGTTGTTCCGGCAGATTGTTATAAACATAAACAAAACACAAAATTAAGTATCGCGGAAGCTGAAGAATATTCAAAACGTCCATCAAAGTTGCATAAAACTGTTTGTTTGGATAACAGCTTACAGTCAGTAAGCTTAAAAGCAGATTTATAATTAAACGTTTGCTAATAATTACGAGTTTCTAAAAACAAACTTTATTGTTTTCTTATAAGGAATTATATAAAATATTAAAAGGCATCCATACAAAATAACAATAAAAGAGAATATATATTTAAAACAACAGAAATTAAATATTCTTGGATTTACTATTTTGTTACGTATCAAAGAAGCTATTGTGTTTTTTTTTTATTCGAATATATCGTAGATATGATATACACAATAATACACAACATTGTCTCTGCGATCAAATACAACCAAATAGTCGTTTAATTTTTTGAAGCGTACAGTTAAAAATATTAAGAAAAATGTTCAGTTATCTAGTGTAACATTGTGGTATGGCCGACGGGCGTTAATTTGTGAAACTGCACGGAAACCCAACGCTCAGGGAGCAGGAGCACCCGATTAATTCAAGAACCCGAAGCTTTGCTGAATTAATGGCCTTGCCGTGTCGTGCGCCTATTGATTGTGATTCATGCATAAATACGAGCCAATATGTGGCTAATATCTCCATAGAATATTGATATATTCTTCTTCTATTAATGTTGGAAGTAGAACATATATTAAAAGAATTTTGGCTAAGTGGCCTCAGTGTTTAGAGTTCCGTATCTAAAAGGTAAAAACGGGACATATTACTAAGGCGTATATTACTTCTATCCGTCTGTCTGTCTCCAGGCTCTATCTCAAGGACGGTAATAGCTAGGGGGTTGAAATTTTTACAGAATATGTATTTCTCTTGTCGATATAAGAACAATTAATAAAATCAGAATAAATTAAATGTTTAATTAAGGAGAGTGCTCATACAACAAACGTGTTTTAGCCAGTTTCTTTCTTTTGATACAAGATGGTGTAGCAGTACCTCTTCATTGCAATACCGGTTGCGTGATCTAAAATCCCAATTTTTTGTTTTTTTTTTTATACCAGAACCTTTTGTGCCCGAGTCCAACTCGCATATGGCCGGTTTTTACGATTCAAATACCTGTCCTGACTTTGTTGAACTTATAAAGGTTGCTGAATTGATATAAGGAGTAAAAATCTTTGCCACTTGTTCCATTAAAACATATAAATAACGAGATCTCTACCATTTTCATACTTAAAAAGCCCAATTGCCAACAGGAGGGGCCTTGCTTGTATGCTTTCGTAATATGTCCATAAAAGTGTCCAATCTTTAGCCCCGGTCCCGGGGGGACATCGACCCTATTGTTTCGGTTCGACATGGGGAACTTACGGCCCTTTGAATATTTAGCTCGGGTTCGGATACAACATATATTAAAACTTTATCACACTAGCCATTCAAAGCTATTGTTGCTTCGGAATTTAATAATACGTAGCAAAAGTAGGATTTTACACCAAAATATAAATTAAAAGCTATTTGTACATACGTCCTGTACGGCTTCAAATAAAACCAAAAATATTTTAGTTAGTTAATAGCTATGTAAGAACATTACATGTTTTTTGTTGGTTTTGTGGGATTATTTTACGTGTTTGTTAAATCGAGGGTCGATTTCCTACTAAGAAACCAATGATACAAAAAGTTAATATTACTGTCTTGAAAATCAATATATACCAAATGCAACAGGTGTAAGGTCAAACTAAAACCTATTTTTTAATTTCTAACACTGGATAAGGAAAGTTATTTTAAAAGCAGAAAAAGAATAATAAGAACTACTATCTTCAGTGATTATATGTTTGTATTGCTTGTATGTACTCCATAGATTTTATTATATTAGTACAAAACAGAGTGGTACTACTCTGCTCTAGTTTGTACAATAGTCTATATATAGATGCTGATAATCATTTGTGTGTTATCCAAAAAATATTATTTAAAGTTAAGTATGCAGTATTATTCTTTAGATCTTAAGGGGCCATAGTGCATTCATAGTTTAAAATCTGATTTTGGATAACACACAAATGCTTAATAGCGTTCATTTATAAAGAAGCATAGTCAACAATCATTTGTGATATTAATAGCTCGTATTTCGTACGAAAATACTACGAATCACGTAGATACGGTCTACGTCGCAACGAGCTACGTCGCTACGGTCTACGGAGCTACGCGACGTAGCGAAAAGATATTATTGCAGCTGTTGTTGAATACAGTAGCTCTACAAAAAGTATATTATTTAAAACATATTATTTGTCGATTCTTAATACCGACGTAAATTTTTGTTTGGCAGTTTTGGTTCCTGAGGTGAGGAGAGGTGCTGTAAAATTTTACCATACTAAAATTTACGTATTCGCTATGGAGTATCGTCAAACACTCTTGCTTCAAACTCATAGTAATGTCACAGAAACGTAGGGTTGTTATACATATTGTTTTTACTGGTCAAAGATCTGTTTATTTTGCGTGTCCCTTAACGTTTCTTATTAATGTTTCATAACAAAAATCTCATTCTCATTCAAAACATGTTATCGAAAAATAAAATATGCAACCAAAATCAGAGTCGAATTCATTTAGCTGTTTTCCAAAATAGGTGAACTTCAATTGTTGAGTCATATCATATTTTCTGTTTTTTTTAATAAATTATTTAAGCCATGTGCAGCATTATTAATAACAATTATATGAGTTCAAATCTAGGTATAAATCTAGGTATGTAATTTTTGTGTAATAAGTACGTTGTGATGACAGCATTCTTATAATATATTAGCTTCTTGTATAATTCTTATGTATAATCACAACATGTAGTAAGTACGTGATGTTTTGATTAGCACAAAATAGGAGCCATATGCCTGGTATACACGAGGTCAGTTTTTGAAGCCAAATTAGCAAGCTAGTGTCAGTGTCAGTTAGAGGATCAGTATTTCATAGCTTGGCTGGATAAACAGCTCTCCTGGCTTGAAAAACTACCTTCGAGTATTACATGTTGCGGTATATTGCGACGGTGCAAATTCGATGCTTCTGGTGACGTCACAATGGCTGAACTGACCACAGCAAACAGTTACAATATAATATAATCACTTACAGGTTATAGTGTACGTCGGCCATGTTAGGTCGATGACCAAGGGCCCTTTCGAACGCCACCTCAGCCTCTGCCAGACGACCTTGACTCGACAGCACGCTGCCCAAGTTCCCGTACGCTGAAATTAAACAAAAAGATTACTCTTGCTGTCCGCCTAACGGTAAAGTGTTTTTGTCTTAAAGCAAATAAAAATAATATTTAAGCCTGCGGTTTTCCCGGACATGCCAACCTTCAAGAAAGAGCATATTTCCCTTTAAAAGGCCGGCAATGCACCTGAACATCTTCTGTTTAATCAGTAAGTGTGCATGGGTGACAGTAGTTGCTTCCATCAGGTGTCACGTTTGCTTAGTAACCCACTAATTTTACAAAAATTTTATTTACTAAATTGTAAGTACTACAATATACTTTTATCATTACACTTTCATCAACTTTGATCTACATTTTCGTAGCTATCCTTTGCCAAATTACAGATTTTCACTAAGACAAAAGGCTCTGAACCTTTGAATAGTAAGCCACAAAGGGATTGATAGTGTTGAACAGAGTTCATAATGTTGACCGTTAGCATACAACGTCAAGTCAAATTTAAAACGCGATGACCCGAGATGTGTTCAGGTCATTGCGTCTAACGCATGTTTGGTGACCTTTATGTTTCAAGTACGTCGCCGTTTTTGTTATCGCCAAGTTTTAATTTAAAATAATACGTTCATAAAAAAGTTAAATTTGAAACTTTTTATGTCTATGGCTATGGCCATTACTCGTGGTAAGAATTTTTGCACATGTTGTTTTAAAAAAATTATTAAGGCCAGCCACATGTCGGAAGCACTCTAGATTTGAATTATCATTAATTCAGAAAGACCCGATTATCATAATTTAGCAGCATCACAGATATTCCGATTTTTTAAATCACTAAGGCTCTGGCCTTCTGGACTTCTGATCCGATTAATTCAGGTCATTAATTCGGTAAGGCCGAAATACCATTAAATAGTATGCACCACATACAATCGGATTTTTCAGGTTATTAATTTTTTTCGATCCGGACTCAGAACGTTCGATAGTATCGTTCTTACCGATCGATCTAAAAAATTATGAATAATCTGAAAGGAATAGACTGATGTTAACTCTCCTAATGGCTTTTATTATATATTGGTACAAAATTGATAACATTATGGTGATCATAAGAAATCAAAATTTTATTAAATCAAAAATTACGAAACGAATTGATTTAATAGTTGTTGACATACATAAATTGGAGTAAATAATTTATACATCATAAAATAAATTATAAAAAGATATTGTTTTTTTCCACTAGACCCTTCGACTTATTAAGCTGAAGTAATGTAGCGACGTCCTTGCATAAATCAGCTATAATAGTCCATATTTAAAATTATAAAAGTTTAAAGTAGTCACGACATTGCGCCAGACCTAATTGCCTTATAACTTTCAAAATGTAAATTTTAAATCTTACAAAAGATTTGACCTCGTTAATTGTTGTTTACCTACTTGTGAATACAGTTTTCAAATTTTAATATACTTTCTAAATTTGGGTAAAAAAAAATTAAAAAATACTTCGAGAAAATGACAATAATTATTATAGCGCCACTTATCTACGAGTAAAAGAGGATGTATTATTATCTCCCGATAAGTGCCGTGTATTTGGCTATTCACAACTTATCTTACAGATGAAGTATAAGCCTTTCAAACACTTAGCTGAAAGTGGTCAAACAGGCCTTAAATCTTGGTCCCTTTCAAACCTTTTTGTATAAAACGACTCATAAGTAAAACGGTAACCTAAACTATTTACTACATTCACTAATACTAAAAAAAATTGACTCCTTCAAATGTTAATAAACAAAGTGTACTCAAAGGCGCAATTAAAACGTACAGAAATTCAATACATGGCATTCAATACAGGCAGTGAACTAATCTGATGGCGTTTGATATCGTCCGTCACTCGATACCGGCCTACGAATAGTGTTGGACCGCTATCGACATGCAATATATATTGTACAACCATGAGTATCGACAAATCTGTGTTTAATATAAAAACGATTACGAAAGAATGATTCGAGATTTCGTCTAATTTGTAATGTTAACGTTAGGGGAAATAACTGTGCTAAAGTTTTATACAGATAATAATCCATTTAATATTGTAAATCTTAAAGTTTCTTGGATGTTTGTCCATTAAAAAAAAGAGAGACTCCAACTCCGTTTTGCCAAAATTCGTTTATCGTGCGGGCACTAAACATTTTTCTTATATGTATTCTTTCTCTGGAACTCAAAGAATTACAACATAATAAATTTTTGAAAAATCGTTTTAGCCGTTAGGGCGTGTAGAGGTAACAGACAGCCAGACAGACAGACACATTTTCGCATTTACAATATTAGTATGGATATTCTAAGATCTGTGAATTATATCTTCAAATAAATGTTTAAAACAATGTTTTTTGCAAATTTTAAATCAGATCGGACTACGGAATCTCGTTCTCCCATAGTAACTTTAACCCCCTTTTTTCCCGGAGACAAATTTCGAAAAGTCCCTTCTTATTAGTCATCTTTGTCATACAAAAAACACTGCCCCCAAACTTCATAATTCTACAATCAGTGGTTTAGGCTATAAGTTGATTCCTAAATGCATATAATGATATAGAAGATTATGTGACACAGATAAAAATATAAGGATAATTGTTAATCCGATCAAACGAGTGTTTGTGGTATGAAGCACGGACTTCTCACAAGCAAAGCCGTAGGTAAGTTCGTATTATTATAGCTTCTACCTTCTAGACTATACATAGGCTAGAATTTTAGATACCTAAAATCCGTATTTTTCAAGCAAGTTCAAACCAGGTTTAACTGTTTTTAGACATTATTATCATATCTATCAGTAAAATAAAAAACCCATGAAATCCTTAAATAGAACTTCGAACAGTAATGTACACCCACATTTCGTATTGCCATTTGATTGAATAAAGGACAGGATAGTGGATACAAAGCTGATATCACACATCCGCAAACTCGCAAGTCGCTGGACCGTGCGCGATTATACTGGATGTGTACGTCAATAAGCGCCCCTATTCACAACAACTAGAACGTAAGACTATTGATAAATTGACATGTAAAGGCTATTCACGCTTTGTGCTAATACGTTTGAGCTCTGTCGTGTGATTGCTACTACGATTTCTGCAAACTAGGCTTTGCCGCAAGCTGCCAATGCAACTGACGTTTACAAAAAAGTGCGTAACTGTAAAATAATTTGTTAACTTGCCAACACTCGCGCCCCCAGAAATTACATGGGCACTCGCGCGTAGAGCATTTTTAACATTTTTAACTCTCACAATTAAGTTTACTAACTTTTATGTCGTTTGAAGAAAAAAAGTTTTTACAAATCTGTCATATAAAAACTAAAATGCATGTATGCTAATTATACATTTGATCATATATGCGATCTTTGTACATATCAAATAATGTTTAAATGTGATCGATTGATAAAAATGTTTGCCAGTCAGTCAGTCAGTCGACCAAAAAAGTAGTAACAAAGACAGAGACTAAATGACGCATGTTTTAAATTTACTGTGAGTAAAATGTTCACAGCGCAAGTGCAAGCGGGTTAACAACACAACGTAAGCGAAAATCTTTGTCCGCCTGTCTGTCTGCATTTATCTCTTCACTTTAACCTGCGATTGAGTCCTGGAATAGGACTTAAGATAGTTTTAACGCAAGAAAAGGAACACTTCCGCGAAAAACGAATTGCTCCGCGTGGCAGGCAAAAATAAAACACGCGAAATTTATGACTAGGACCGACTGAGCGGCAATGAAAAGTTATTCTGAACACTTTTTGTATCGATTAAAAAACTTAAGTGTATGTGAAACGAAAGTTCTTGGAAGTTCATCTTATTACAAATACGCGTTGAGCAAATTGAATCCAGCCTTTAGTGGGAGATAAAAAGAATCATCCGCCTTAACGGTTACTTAAAGAGCCGGGCTTACGAGCTAGATTGATGTTTTATTACAAAATATTTTGTAAAGCTCCCCATTTGCAACTTCTCAAATGGTTTCGACTTTAATACAACTTGAAAATATCTTTACAGATTTATTTAAAAAGTTAACAAACGTTTATAATTAGTAAATATTTATAGGACAACATAACAATGTTATATTGCTAAAATCCTTTTTTGGCTTTTACTTCCAAATTAAATGGTAACAAATAAATTTTTTAACAACTGCACACTTTTTCTACGCTTTTCAAAATACATTTGCTCTAAACTGCAAACTAAACTGTCAGCTATTAATCGGGATTGGCTTTTCAAAACATATAAAATTGTCAGTTGCCAAATACGCATCGTAGGCATTTCACAAAACAATCAGATTTTTGCGAATTTAACACAAATCTCATGGAGTGACAGGTCGAATGACGAGCGTGATTACTTGGTTTTAAAACAATAAAACCACTGCTCGGTGATATTTTGTTAATAAAAATTTTTAGCTCAATATTCATAACACATAATTTAATATATAAATATTTGGTTTTCCTTTAAATTTGTTTATTTTATTAGGATAAAAATAATATGATTATATATTATTGAACATACAACTACAACTACAATATAATTCATCACGCTTATCAGTGTTGAGGATATTATTATGATAATCGTATCGAGAAGGCTACTGAATAGATTTTAAATCCAAAGCTATTATATGGTGTAACTAATAGGAGGTCAACAAAAGTAATATTCAAAATATGTCTCTAGTACACTCGTCAATTCTTTTTTAAGCCGACAACGCACTTGCAACTCTCCTTGAGTAAGTATTTAGATCGAAAGAAGAAAGAAAATAAATATTTATGGTATTTTAAAACAATATAATAGCTTAGCTATATAATACCAAATCGGTTCCTATTCAGCATTGATGCGGACAGATCCGTATGGCTGATTTTCAATGGGCATCTTAGGCTTATAGCAAAAACTAAAATACATTAAAAATTTAAAAATCCTAATCAGGACATAGAGCATTTTAATTTAAATTTAATATTTTAGAACTATACAAAAGTAAATATAAAAATGCAAGGCAAAACAAAACAGTAATGCTTAATATTAAATGGAGTGTAGACAAAGTAAGTAATAATTAAACAGAGGTTTTAATTATTTTTCAAAAAAGAATAGTTAGCATAATTTTTACCCTAATTTCATTAAATAAATGTCATGTACTCTCACATACCATCAACGTAGGTAGTATTAAAATGTCTAACGTCGTGGTTTAACGCCAAACGCTGCTATCCGCTTGCGTGTTATAAAAAGTTAATGAGCGTGAATTCGTCGCTTAGGGTAAACTGCTTTGACACGGGAGTACACTTGCAACAAGCGCCCTCGCGACGAGTCTTCATACAAGTGGTCACAAGCTCTGACCTTCTCGCTGATTTCATTCAAAAATGTACGCTTTATGACGTTTTAACTACCGTTTGAAACTATTTCAGGTGGAGAATGGTTAACAGATGTTTAATTCCAATTTGAACAGAAGTTCTTTAGTTACCTGTCTCGCATGTAACTTTAATAACACACGACATATATCACTCACGGCAAAGCTGTAATTTGACATGATAATATAAATAACGCAAATATTATTACGTGACAAAAAAAGATGGGAAAATATTATGGAAGAATTTTTATTAAAAATCTTACCTTTCGGTGGATTGATGTGTAACGCGCTCCTAAAGAGGCTCTCCTCATCCTTCCAATCTAAATTCCTTCTCAGGGTGCACGCACACATCGTCAACAAAGTTGTTAATAACGTAAACATAAATATTTGGCTGCGCATTTGTCCGCGCCGCCAGTTTTTCGTCAGCGAGCCCGCCCCCAAGCCGAGCAGGAGACAGTAGCCGACGCTGGGTATATACAGCACGCGCTCCGCGACCACGAAGCCCACGTAAAATAGAATATTAGTGGCCGGCATGAACGGCAGCACCATGAATGCCATGAATATTAGCATAGCGAAACGCGTACTACGGTACTCGTACTTGGGCCGCTGTTTCTTCACCTTTGGACACACGCAGGTGGACTGATGCATCATAATGTTGTTATTGTTTACAGCCCGACAAATGTTTGTGTGCTCTTCCGTCAGCGCGTGCCGACATCCCGTACATGGACACAACGCCTTCTTGGACGAGGTATTCTCTTTGTACGGCATCATGCTCTTTCTTTCGAAGCAGTCCTGTCTCCTATTGTATTGCTTACAAATATTATTCCACTTCTGTTTTAATCTGTTGTTCTGTTTTTTGTAGTACTTCTCTTTCAAATCTTGCTGCTTCTTGAGCTCGTTCGAAAACGCGCGCCACGTCACGTTTGATAGAGCGGAGTAGAAAATTATGGAGTAGACATTGCGGAAATCGAATATCGTCGTGATCCTCGGGATGGAGTCCATCGACCAGTCGAAACTGAGTTGGAAGGGGTACACTAGGAGAAAGAAATTGAAAACTGGGAGGTAGGTGAAGGTATAAAATCTCGTGAGGAGAGAAGGGTCCCTGGACGTGGGGTTGTCGGCGCTCGCGAACCCGTTGGGCGTGCCCGCCAGCTGTAGGCGCCAGTACAGCAATGTGAAACCACCGGTCGTTAGAGCACACACGCTTCGCCATCGACACTGTAACAAAGAGAAAAATATTTAAAGCTAAAGTAAGTAACCAGATTCCCCTTGACTATCAGTCTAGTTATTATAGCGTAGCGATGATTATATTTACATCATAAGAACTTGAAATTACGAACGAAGTATATGCATTTTTAATTAATGCTAAATAAAAATCTCCTTTTTACTTTAAAAACCCTCAGGTAGACACAGATCTTTGAACAACATCAACGCTTAGATTTAATCAGCAAGCGCGTAATTAAGATACCTGGGGCAATCAGCCGCTACTTATAAAATTGTAATAAGCGCCAGCCGGTAATAAGGTAGCCGAGGGCCCTTAGCTCGTTCTGTCCACTTACATTCCACGGGATAAGCTTCATAATTAATCAGTGCTGTTGTTTCATTTTTAATTTATATTTCTATCTTGTTCTTAGCTCATTAAAAAACAATATAAATTTACGGACGAATTGAGAAACCTCTTTTTTGGAAGACGTTTATGGAAGATATCGTTTAAATAAGCCTTCTTCGGTAATAAAATGTCTATATTGTGCTGACTGACCTTTTCTCGTAGTTATTTTATCACTATCCGTTATAATAAGAGAACAAAATGTGCGGAGTTTTAATTTTATTCAAAGTAACATAATAATATCTATGTAGTTGATAAAATATTCCGAAAGCACGAAACCTAAAAGATGTTAATAACACAAAGGACTTTATATAACAACCCATAAGCTCTCGAACAACAATGCGTGCAATATATGAGAAAAGTTATACAAAGGAAGGGTTCGAAAGTATACAAGTACAGGTTGTTAGTTGCGGGAAGCCAGTGCGAGATTTATGAAGGTACCCCTGTCTCCTCTCACCTTGTCCATGGAGAACCTGAGAACAAACGATTCCCTATAGGACGCCGACATAATTCAACCGGGGCTTTGCAGCGTTCGAGAAATTGAGGCCAAATTAATGGCTATAGGAAATTAAATGTGGCCGCGCAAAAATAGAATGAGAATCGAACTCGAGCAAATGGTGTAATAAAGGAGACTTATGGATTGGTGTATATGTTATTCGTGAATGCATCCATACTAATATTAGAAATAGGAAAGTGTGTTTATTTATTTTGTCCTTTGACCTAACTAAACAACAAATCGACTGATTTGTTGTTTAGTTAGGTCAAATGATTTTGGCATAGATTTAGTTGAAAAGTATGAGAGTAACATTGGCTGCTTTAGTCTTGGAAAAACATAATGTTTTTAAAATATTCGTATTTTTAAGTTATTTTTGAATTCTACACGAATGATAGCGGGCAAAAGCTAGTTATATTATAAATGCGAAGGAGTGTCCTTCTGTCTGTATGCTACTATCGCAAATTTATCCGCCAAACCGAATTTAATGATATTCGGTTACAGATTCTTAGAACATTGGGATAAGAGGTAGAGGAGTCTTCATAGAATCCCAGTATTTGTCACTGAGCCGCTACCAAACGACTGGACCAATTGTGATGAAATTTTATATGTGTGCTTAAGAGGATTTAAGATTTTTTCAGACTCAGAAGCCAGGTTCGCGGTACAACATCTTTCGGAACCGCTGATATAATATATTCTGTAAAAATATACTTCAGTGGTAAATTCATTACAATCAGTATTTGTATAGTCATAAAAATATTATTCTATCTAAGCATAAAAAAACACCGTACCCAAGACAATCGCAAGCCTCGCCCGTGGCTAAATAGCCGTTACAAACAATCCCGGGAACTGCATCTATTGTGTACAACGCTATGTTATTCAATAGCTTTCTAGAACTATGTCAGTGCTCTCAGTTAGTTCGGGGGAATCAGATAAGTTTGGAGGTAAGCTGTTTGCACGTTTGACGATGTACCGAACCGTACCGCGTGTATGTACAATCCGCTAATGTCTGCTGTCGGCAAGATACATAAATTGCTTTTAAATGGTTCGGTCTCTATATTTATGAGGAACCATACAATTTTCGGAAAATGTAGCATAAATGTAGCTCTATCTTTATAGCCAGGGAGGTGAGAGTGCCAGGGAGGCGTAGTCGAGACCTAGTACGTTTTACGTAAAACGGCGAAGAAAATAAGAGTATTTTTTATTTAATCAGTGGGATAAAACGCTAAAGCGATTTTATGGTTATAAAAGATTTTTTTTAATGTTTACTTTGAACATTTATTAGGTGATATTATACGGCAAGACCTAAAGCATTTAGTTGAATGTGACAATAAAAATCTGAGAAGCTTGATTACGGAAAAATGAGGCTTTGTAGTTCTATGTTATTACAGGCTTATCTCAGTCATAATCATATCAGTATTTTATGTGATAGTGTTCTTTGGAGTATTTTTAATACAGGGGGTAGGTATCTTAATCTGACAGATAACTTTTCAATACTTACAAATTACTTTTTTTCTAACCCACTAAGAAATATGATTTTATTACCATGATAATCAGGGACATGTAGAAAGCCTACACTAACTTAATCTGACGCGTTCAAGTAAATCCAAAATTCCTCTCTTGGGCTTCTCTCTTTAGTGCGATAATAAATTATATCCAAAATATTACACGTATAATAATACATAGAACCATCACTAACAATTAATGGGGTTTACCTGTTATCATAAGTTTTATAAATTGTTGTGAATATTGAAGCTATCTATAGAAAAGAATGAATGAAATTGGTACCGTACGATGCTTATTTATTTTAATAACTTGACCTATATTCCATTCATTCGTTTGCAGCTATCGCTCGGTTTTTTATAGAAAAAGCAAATGAATACTTGTTTATTTCTTTTTGCAATAGGAAAATCTGAGTGTTATTGATATTTAAAAATACTTTTGATTTTGATAAATGAATTTAAATCTTAATTTCCCAACAAAAAATCATTACTGTTTATTAAAAAAATGCTTAGTTATTTTTAAAGAAACGCAAAAATATTTTATGATTTTTCACTGCAATATTAGGTACCTATTTTCTAATATTGCATTTATAATTTTCACAACACACGCCAGCAAGAACGATACACAGAAACATACCAGCAATATGCATGCATCACGTTCCCATCCAATATTGGCTTCATTTTTCGAATAAAAAGTTCAGTTTGACTCGTCACGTAATTAAGGATTCTCTTTTACAAAGACGCTTCAGTTGTAGCGAACATTCGTTTTCCCTGTACCGGTGGCTTTTAAATGGTGGTTTATAGCATACCTCGTCACGTACAAAAATACGACTCAGTATGATACATTGAGTTGAATGTTCTCATAATAGCATAGCGAAATCGGCGGGACACGGAAAAGCTTTATGATTTGAGCATAGCTAAATGGAGAATTATGTTCGCGGTTAAAGCAACGTACAAAAACTTTCCGGGGTGTCAAAGATTAAACTGAAAACAATCTCGGCAGCTCGATAAAGATTAATGTGCTGAATATTTAGATGTTTAGTTAGTAGGATGACGGATCGAATTTGAGGATTGGAGCGAATTTAGTATAGAAAAATAGTGAAAATTTGATATAGTTATATATTTTAATATGAAGTGCCGATACTATTTTAATAAAAAAAAAATTTAGAATATTTTTATAAAATAATGTCTCTTAGAATATTAATGGAATAAGCCGATGTAACTACCAAACGAGGTGTTATATGGGTTACTTATACGTTGTCTGCATGTTAGCTTCCACAACTCTTTGTTAACATAGTTCAACAGAAAGCGGTGCTTCATACTTGAGCAGAATTCCGGGGAATATCGTAACGGTCAGGATTACTTCTGTTTGTTTGGCACAAAGCGAGCAGTCTGTTGACGCTCTGTCAGTAAACATGCGGCTAACCTTTATTTACTGACGACTATGACATAGAGTGAGGCAATTTTTTGCCCTATTTCAAGGGAGTTTATGGGTCCTGCCGTCTTTGTGATCATGAATTAATATTCTTTTCAACCGTCTATTTACTAACGACTATGTTAAAGAGTGTGGTAACTTTTTTACCCTATTTATGAAACCGGGGAGGTGAGAGTGCTATTTTTGGAGTAACTCGAGCCTTACGAAGACCTACTACGTTTTGTAGAGTAGGTAAAATAGAGAAGAAAATAATATGGACATTTTTTATTTTAGCGGTGGGATAAGACGATACAGCGATTTTAAGGGTATAAAGAAGAAAATGCTTATAATTTTTTTTGAAATGAACATTTATATGTGAATACTATGCTTGCAACTTTCATCCTCATTTTAATTGTATTAATGTTCATTAGGTATAGACGAACGCGGAGTTCAAAAATCTCCTTTTGGGCTGGGGAGTTGGGGCGACTACAATGAGAGTTTATAAGTTTAACAGAGAAACCCATAGATTACTGAGAGCAGGTAGCTAGGTTATCTATTCTACTAAAAATTTAGTTTCACTATCATCAAATAAACAGCAGATTGTTACTGCGGGGTCTCGTACTACTTGGTTAAGGGATAAGAAACAAGGGAGGTTAGGTTAGGCTTCCAGTAAAGTCACACGATAAAACCCAACACAAGCGTTGTTTCACGCGAATTTTCTGTAAGGTTATGGTATTTCTCCAGTTCAACATTAATCAAACTCACTTTTTACTTCCATTGTTTCCAGTATTTATAATTTATGACAATTTTGTAAACATTACACTTCGAAATACATCATCATAAAGTACACGAAATCGGTCGTGTATTGTTTATAAAATTGTTATAAATTATTAATAACAGTAAAGATGGTAGAAACAATGCAATAAAAAGTGAGTTTTATTAATGTTGAACATGAATTTTCACCAAGAACCAACAATACAATCAATTACGTCTATGTATATAGTTAGCATTGTTGCATATTGAAATCCTTGAACAATTTGATAAGTTATAACCCTATCAAATAGGGGTTGTATGCCAAGTTGGTAATAAGTAACGCGTCACAGTAGCCCGAGTTGTGAAGTTAAGATCGCGTTTTCTTAGTTTAATTACCATAACTCGTGTTAAATGGTTTCGAACGGAGCGGAGTAACCAAGCGGCATGCTGCTAGTCTGACATGTTTAGGAGATTTAAGTCTCGAGTTAATGTCTTGAGTGCATGGTTTAACCGAGCAAGAGCACACTCAATCCACACCGAGATCCGATAGTTGTCTCTCATAAGAGTTTTATTTTGCACGCTTCCAATGAATATAAAATCTGCTTTGATTAAGCGTTTTATGGGGCCGAGACTTTTCAATTAAATAGGACGATAATTGAAAAGCTCATGGCACTTGGAAATGCTTTCCAAAATGCTAATTATGAAATAATGATCAGTGAATAAAAATAATATATTTCGATTCTCATCTTGATTTCAAAATGATGTATATGTAATATAATATGTAAAACTGATGAGAATTTAACCTGGTTGGGTTTATAATAGAGGGTCTCCTCTTTGACATCCATTTATAGTAATGTATACCAGTTTGAATATTGATTTAACAGAGCGCGAGCTCCAAATCACTATGATTTATGCCATCGAAGAAATTCAACCAGAGCTAGTTGAATTCCATATAAGTCGTGATGTCCGATGAGTTTGGTATAACGTTGCGACGTCTAACTTCGTAACTGGCTTTAAATCCCTGTTAGTACATTTCTATTGATATCTAATGCAACTTGACTCAATGCCCAGCTACGCTGTAATTACTTATAGTGCCCCAGTGAGTGGTTAATATACAATCGCTCTATCTGTTCCCTCAGCCCCGGGGGACGGGAGGAGATACGACACCACGATAATTATGTGGCTATGTTGCGTATAGAGCGAAGGCAGATTGCGTATACTCTACTTTAATTAGCGAATAGTTGAATTCGCAACAAAGTTATCGCTTTTGACTAAAAGTCGATCAACGGAATAAGGGATTCTAGTGTCGATACAACGCGATGACTCTCGATATAAGCAAAAATGAAATTTAAGCAACCGTAAACTGAATGCTTAAACTAATTTTTTTGCTGCTAGAACAATTTTTTCACAATTTCATAAGCAGTGTTCATTGACCTTTTACACCTGTGAATACTATGCTTGGAACTTTCATCCTCATTTAAATTGTATTTATGTGCATTAGGTATACACGAACGCGGAGTTTTATACTTTATCCCGGCGGAAATTATTTCGCAATTCAGGAAAATGGCGTCTGATAAAAAATACACACAGCTTAGTTCAAATAAATAAAGCCTTTTTAAGAAAAGAACCGTGAGCTCTTTGTGAATTACAAACGAAGGCGCATAAGCTTCCATGTAGTGGACAAGGCTAACAAATGCGAGAAATGAAAAACTACTCGGTCGCGTTAATTTTGCCTTATCTCTTGGATGTACTTCTATTTTTGAAATGACGCTATTGTTTCCTTAGAGCTCTTGGTCGTGTTCGTTATTTAAGTCAAAAGTGTGTGATTGTAGACTTTATAGGTATGAAATATTATGAATTAATAATATTTAAGTCCCTGTTTATTTAAGCATGGAATACTTAATAAAACTGTAGGCATTCAAAATATTGTTTGTGTATAGTGTATTATGCTTTTCATTGTCACCCGATAAATAATAATAAAAAGTTGGTATGTAACTTATTCACTTTAAAATAACCATCTTTTCTTTATTTTATTTCTTTGAAATAAAATTTTAAAGAAAAATACAGTCAAGTTTGAGTAAGAACTCCTACATTAATAATTTTACTTATAAGTTAGGATTTTATTCCCATAGGGTTAATACTGACGTAACAAAAATACTCGTATGTCCATTTTCTCCTGTAACTTGTATCGAATACATTATAATATTAAAAAGTTGTGGAAAATTTTGACAGCTGATATTAACGAATTCTTTTTGAGTGGTAATCAATCAACGCTCCGAACTTTTTGCATTAGGGCGGGCTATTTAAAAGTTGCCCTTTTCCGTACTTAGTACACGTCCGACTCATATTTTTTATATGTATATGTTACCGGCAATGTTTATAATAAGGCATAATCCATACTCTCATACTAATATAATAAATGCGAAAGTGTACACGTCTGTCTGTCTGTTAACTTTTCACGGCGAAACGGCTAAACTGATTTCGATAAAATTTGGCACGGAGATTCTTTAAGTTCCGAGAAAGGTCATAGGATAATTTTTATCTTTGAAAAATGAATGGTTCCCGCGCCATAAATGAATTTTGGAGCAATAGAGTTGCGGGCAGCATCTAGTAGTCAATAAAGTATTTCCGCCGTTCTTTAAAGGTGTGGTGTTTCCAGAAACTAGCGCTCGTTTTAAGAATTTTTATCATCGAATTTCTATTTTGTGTTTGATTACTAGTATATCAAATTAAGTTAAAAGCCATATGCAACAAAATAGAAAATAATACAACAAAGTTATAGATGCATTAAAATGCAATATTCATTTATTTGGCGTTGAATGCTTCACGCCATAAACTGTTCGCTGTTTCAATTTGGCTGCACGCCAAAATATAATAGGATATGTATGATTATGGAGTCGATCTTGAATTTTTAAATTTCAACTATCTATTGTGATGAAATTTAGTTTAAAAGGGATTTGTTTTATCATTTGTTATTTAATTACCAACTTTAACCCCACGATAATTGAGACTTACTATAAATCAAATCAACTGTGCAATCATATTTTTATAAATTGAATTAAAATTACATTGGATGTGATGAAACGAATGTGACATTGTCGAGCCGGCCCATTTGTCCCGAAGCATGGCTCTCCCACGGCAATGAGCATCCGTGTTATTTATACTTGGGATCAGAAAATGTCTCATTGGTATACGCCCCCACCTGCACCCTCTCGAGTGCCAACTAAAGGTCTTACCTACAAGGCCATGCACGCTTTTAATCTTTTAAATCGTCGTGTCGGGAAAATCACAAATTTTCTCTTTCAACTTTTTTTTTGCTTTTCCAATGAACTCTCCATAAAGTAAACACAATGTAAACATCCTATTGTGTTGTTACTTTATTTATTACAGCCTGTATGTATGATTGATTCCTAGCCAGTTGACGGACCTACGTCTTTTGGTTGGCTGGGCTGTCAAGCCCGCAAACAGTCAAATAACGCGACCAAATTACTCCGGTCTGCAATCTGACTATGAGGCAACTTCCCTAATAAACCTTTAATGTTTTAACGGAATCTCCCTAAGGTAAGTTAAGAAGTAAATATTATAGTTGCGGCATGAAAATTATAAACCTCTAGATCCCGAGTACGGAGCCCGCTGTAGCTGTTTTTTCGAAATAGTTATGATGCAGCGTATGCAGCTTCAGTTTTCATTAAAATCGGATTTGTGAGAGCTTTGAGCGTTTTCCAATATTTCTTGTTTCGTCCTGTCCATTTACGACTACTTAAACCTTAACGTTAGTTTTATTTTCAACTAGATAACTCCCGCAACTCCGTTACGTCCAAATTCGTTAGTCAGATGGGACCTGTTCATTTTTATACCAAATTTCAGCAAAATCAGTTCAGCTGTTTAGGTGAGAAAAGATAAAACTAGGCAGACAGAAACACACTCGAGGAGAATGGTATTAAGCTATTGTTATTTAAGTATTTTAAACAGGTATAAAATTGAACAAATGTAAAATACTTTTACAATTCTTGCGTGTATAAGTCGTTCTTAGGGCTCGTGCGCACGGTCCATAGGAATTTCTTCGTCGCCCACCATTATGATTATAAAGGTGCGCGTGCACTGCGCCGGAATCGGAGCGGACGGATTTGGTGCTTTGTATTGATTTCTATGGAACTGCGTGCACTGGTTCATTCTGCACTAGAGACCGGTATTTTTCATGACGTTGTCGTCCGAAGTGAACTCTTCATTCAAATTCTGATTAAGTGGACATAGACAAACTTCTTTAAAAATTCTTTTTATACAATTATTGTTTTTCCAACTCTTTACTCTATGATTTTTTGACATATTGACATTTTGATAGATGTCCTATGTATGTTTTATAGATTTTGTTAATGTACAAAACTGCCGATGCTGAATCCGAATGCAGTGGACGCACCCCATAGGTATTTTGTTACCCCGACGCCCCGTCCGCTCCGTACGCTTCCAACGCAATGCACGGGCACCTTAAACTTTATAACACGGTTATTAAAGTATATTTTTCCACAAAATTAACATTCATTTCGACCACGTACGGTCGTTCTTATAATAATCACTTTCGTTTAAATGTAAATTAGGTCATACACATTAGCTTCTGTTCACAGGAACTACTTAAATATTATGAAACAGGGGCAGTAAAGGAATGTGTAGGCATTTAGAAACAAAACTAAAAGTTATGAGCGATGGCTCATTAAATATGTAACTTTAGAGTAGTAAGTCCGTAATCTATACTTGAACGCAATAACATAATGTTACGACAGTTACTTGTTTTGGTTGGGTATTCTGAATGCGAAAGTATATACAAGAACAAACAATTGTTGTCCTAACTTAAATTTTTAACGTATTAAACCTAGTCTTGAATTATGTCGTAGAAGGATGCGGATTGCGGTATAATATAGGCTACTTTTTACAGGACTGCACTAGAGGGAGGGCTATATTTTTCGAGATTATGTATATATAACTGTCTGGCACAACTTATGAGGTATAATTAAATTCTTCTTGTTGACACAAGTGACACTGGGCACATAAAAAAAGTTAAAATCATAATGGCGGATTTTGAAATAAAAATTGTAAAGCTTAAAAATGTATTTCCGCCCATTTAGTTCGACTAAGGTATCAAAATGAAGGGCTTTAAATAGCCATTCTAGAAATACACATAACTGTATGTTTAAACTGCAATGGTTCCTGCAGTCGGGTTTTCTGTTTTGGACATTCTTAGGAAATAATTATGTTTACAAAGGAATATGGAAGAATAAGAAATCCACGGTATATGGAAGATACTTTTAATTTAATTATAATATTTTTAATTATAATAATAATTCAAGGTATATGGAATGTTAACAGTAATATTAGTTGTAGCAATGGCTCCACACGTAGTCAGCACACACATCAATTTTCTTCTGTAGCGAAACTAGCAATACTTTAAAAAGCATTTGTGGGATTATCTAAATGCATCTTCGATAGTATTAAAACCGTCTCAGAGCTCGTGGAATAAATGCAAAGGTACGAGGAACGAGATTTTGTATCGCTTTAGCCTGTATTAGCTCAGACACAATCTACATTTAACCTCTTGGGGCTGAATTCGTGGAACACATGTGCATTTCATAATGACACTAGCATTTACACACACACGACTTTGCCTATGTAGAAATGATATAAAAACAAAAAAAGTATAAAATTTTTCTGCGTGGGATAGTGAGAAATGCTTCATCGGAATAAAAATTATCCTATAATGTAAGGCCGGCAACGTTGTCGAGTTAGTACGTGTTACGAGTGTCTATGGGCGGCGGTAGTTGCTTTCCATCAGGTAACCTGTTTGCTCGTTTGTCCCCTTTTTTTTATAAATAAATAAAAAATTATAAGTCACATATTGAAAGAGCGTAGGAAAATAAAGATGTTAATTTGTTTTCGTATGTTTAATAGAAACGAACCTCCATGGATCCTTTGAAGTGGCAGTGAGCGATCACATAATAAGCCGAACTGCTAACAGCGGGTCAATAGGGGAATGGGGTAGCTTCTAGGAATTATATATCCTCCCCGTTGAGCCGATTTCCGAGATGAAAAAATACTTCGTAATGATCATTTCACGAATTTGACGAAGTATGTTATTAATATTTTCTGTAAATTTATTGTTCACAAAAACTAAACTTCACAAAAAATAAACATGTATACTTCCTTAATATTATAAACGAGAATCTATCTGTCTGTCTATTACCTCTTCACTCCCAAACCACCGAACCGATTTTGCTGATATTTCCTATGGACTTACTTTGAGCCCTGGAAAAGGACATAGAATACTTTTTATTTCAGGAAAATGTACGGGTCCTGGGCAATAGACGAATTTTGACGCAATTGAGTTGGCGGCGTCATATATTATTTTAATGTTTAAGGTATTTTACCCGTAGGGTAACAGCTCTTAAACTACGGCTTTATAGAATAAATAGATATAACAAAATAAGTACAACACAGTAAAAACCTATAAGGCAAACCAGCAGTCAGTCTAAAATTATCCCGCTTTCCGGCAAACGTTCGTATACTGGCAACATTGGACATGTTCTTGGAAGTTATTTTTTCAGGCCATTTATTTTGACCTTCACGAGTAGTGTAATTTGGGCGCGCGGCGGATCACGTAGTGGTGTTTACGGTAAACACATCCAAGTCGTATGTCACGCCTCGTAACTTCGCACGTCCGAACTTCTTTCACGGGTCAGAACGTGTCAAATAAAGAAGGCCAGACTAATGTAATTAGTCTAGAAAAATCTTTTTTATGTCCCGTTTTGTATCACGTAAATCGAAATGAGAATTTATGTTTCCAGTGGGGGCGAAGTCATTTCTTGTACTGCCGAGTAGCCTGTATAAATTTTATCCGAATGGCTTGCTTATTGCGCAAGCCATGTATGAATTGTTGTTCTGTATTACAAATAATAATTATAACGTTGAACAGTATCTTCTACGTCTTACATTTTGTCTGTTTTTTGCCCTTGTGGCATAAATCTAATATTTAGTATGTTTCACATTCACAGCTGTCGCACCGGTTGTGGTGACCGTGAATGGTTTCATCGAAACCAGGCCAGGTAAATTACGCAGTGGTGATGTTATAGTACCCCAGTATGCGTAGTACTCAAGAGCCACTTTCATTTACTCTTTTTTATAGAAGTTATGCATTGAAGAACACACCTTTATAATCATTTAGGCCTAGCGCAAAGGATTTGAAAATGGAACAGATAGAAAAATAATTCCCGCCGAAATTGTGATGAGCAAGTGATGAGGCTGCATGACCTGAGTCATAATGACGTCGCCGTGATTGTCCGGCGCGGCTCCCTTAATTACTCCAGCCGTGTCACCGTGTCATTTGCAAGTCCACAATTAGCGGGAGCAAATGGAACCGAAATGATAACTTGATTACGTAACGCGATCCTAGATATATTTTGATGTCAGTTTCTTGATTTTTGTTTTTCTTTTTATTTTTGGAAAAACAAAAAGCTTGAAGTAACGGGTTTTCAGGGTTTTACATTTCAATAAAAGCATGCTTCTTATGTTTTTTTTTATATCGAAGCATTGTGAATAGGCTCATTTAAACCGATCTTTAAAACACTCTTTATTTCTCTTACAATATAATATATAGTTTTACGAAATTAGCAAACAAATAACCTGATGAATAGCAGCTGCCATATAGACACTTGTAACATAAGAGGCGTTCCATTTGCGTTGCCGGTCTTCAAATTGAGAAACCTATTTCTCAATTAGAAGAACGGCATATATGACGCCAAGCGATTCGACACAGCATCTTTTATTTATAAGATGGAATGAATTATTACTATTAAACATCAAGATATTCCAACTCATTCCAGTTGCATTTGGCAGTTGCAGTTTGCAATCCATATTGTTATTACCTGTCTGGGAGGTTATTTGGCTACCCTTTCAAAGTTTTATTTATGTGCAAAGTAGAAAGTTGAACGTTCCACGAGTTGGAAGTTTGATCGGTGGAGTAAACAACGTTAATAGCCGGTTATATTTGTAAATACATTACAAATTGTCGACGATCAATATTTTGTTAAAAGTTTGATACATATTCTCTCAAAATAGGCTAATATTTCAATATCCTTTTTTATGAGGCCTAGATTATTCATCCACATACATTGCTAGTATAATAGTTAATGACGCGGATTGAAAGAAAAAGAATAACCGTAATGCTTTCAGTACCAGTTTCAAACCTACAGTATGTAAACATTATAATCTAAAACACTTCTACAATTTCTCTCCGCGAAATTTTAAATTGTCATTTTATAGAGAACCCACCTACATTTCTGAATCAGTGGCGCGTATTATAGAAATTTTCTGTATCTATTCGTGCTAACCGTTAAACTGCAAACAATCTAACAGCGCATTTTATATTTCCACGGAAGGAGTTAGTTTTCTTACAAAAAGTAATTTACTTCGGACTGTGTGGAATACGAGCATTTTATTTCCCCACGTAAAACCCTTTTCAGCTTCTGTGCGATCAATCTCAATTTAAATGTATACTAAATTTGAGCGTATAAAATGATTTAAAGTAGCATCAAACTATAGTTTCACTTATGAATATTATGCAAGGTGGGACCAAAAGCGATAATGCTGAAATGTTTGTATGTATCGGCATTTTACGGGCAAAAAATTTTGTGATGTGTGCGGGCAAGTGCACAAGCAAAAGCTACAAGCACACACAGCAACAAAAGTTAAAAATAGTTTACAGTTCTCATAACACAAACACAAAACCTAATATATTATCACTTACTTTTGTTACGCTCTGTATATAAATATTATGTGATTACGCTACAAAAGCACATAGAAAAAAAAACACATGTGTAATTTTGATGCTAACACACCGAGAGCAGAAAGTCTTTATCTAAATGGGACAAAAAAGAAAACATTAGCTTTCAGTTTTTGCTTGGAGGAAAACAATACAACCAGCTATCGTCAGTTACAAAATAGGTTCCCAGAAAAAGTAAACAACAAAACACGCCATGATAAATTGAAAAATATTATGCCAATAATATAGACTTTCAAAGCTGCCTTGATTTCGAGAGTAGGTTTGAATTTGAAATTAAATGAAAGTATATACTCTGTGTGCTATCAATATAACAGAGTTTACAATTTAGTATAAACATCCATACTTACATTACAAATGCGAAAGTGTGTCTCTCTGTCTATATGTATGTCTCTCAGTCTTAACGCCCAAACCGCTAAACTAATTTTGCTACAATTGGTTAAGAGGTATTTTGAGTCCCGGGGAAGGATATAGAATACTTTTTATTGCGGAAAAATTTACGGTTTTGATGGAGATGCAGGCATCATATAGTTAGTGAAAATGTTTAAGAACAAAAAAGCGCTCTATCAAGCAATGTTATAATAATTTGATTCAAATTAAGGTAGATTTTGATATCAAAACATGTCTCTAATAACTATTGTTCCTTCGACAGGCAACAGGGTCCAGCTTAGTCCAGTTAGTGTCGCAACTCAGAGAATTTCCATTGTGTCGGAAATATCAATGTGATATAACGACAAAATTAAATTACAAAATTAATCTATGTGTATAACTCTTCCGGGTAAACTAGACACCTAGCTCGAAATGTCAGATATATCACCCCCCTCCTGCTTCCCCGCACCCCCCTCTCTCGTAATTCGGGTCGAGTAGCGTGAATAAAAATTCATGACGTTTGAGTTTTTATATGTTAATTCTAAACGGCAGGAGCGATTTTAATAAAATTAGGTATGTAGTCAATTGAAACCCTGGATTATTACTCAGGATATGTTTTAGATAGCCAACTTGCAATATGGGCCGTATATTTTTAAAAACACATTTAATTGATTTAAATAATTTCTATACGTCAACATACGAAATATGATGATATTTCTTAAAAAAAATTGTAAATGTTGATTGAATTTTAAATAACAAAAAAAGTACTGAGATGTAACGTCAAACGAGCCAGGTATCTAATTAAACGGCAAGAGTAATAATAATAAAATTATACATTAATTTTTAAATTATAATTTATAAATTATACATGAAATCATCTATCGAATATAGTATCCGAACATCAACTAAAGCCAAACATCGATTACGTAACACTAAAACCTAAACGATAAAAATAAAAGAGGCGAGAACATAAACGAAAATAAAGGAAAGCGTAGCATACTTGCCTACAGTGCTAAAAATAATAAAAGTCCATATAAAATTATGGCAAAATACTTAAACGGTTCTAGGTATTTCTTTGTTCCGTGTTTAAACAATTCCGCCTGAAATACGAGGTCATTGTTGGTGGCAGCGGTGGGGGCGAGGGGGCGGATCCTGAACTCTAATAGAGAGAGGAGAACAGAAAACCTATTACTGTAGTACGGGCGAGAGAAATAGGACGCTTGTCGAGTACTGCTAAAGCAATTGTGTTCCATCAATACCAATTTTTTCCCTATCTCTAATAGAATAAGGCCATAATTTTTATTCAAATGCTATTAGATATTAATATTAGATATCACCTTGAGTTAAGTTTTTAACTAAACTTAATTTTTTTTTACATAGTCCATTTATTTTTTTGTTCTTAAAGTACCTTACCTTTTTCTATACTGTAAAATTTTTAAAAATATTATCTCTTTTGATTATTTTTTATCTTTGTTTTACAATTTTGTATCATTTGAGTTACACTTAAAAAGAAATCCAATAATGTAATAGTGTCTTTGCTACAATTTGAAGCACACTAGAAACAAAAATTAGAACAAACTACGCTCAAACCTTAACTATAATGCTTGGCTCAACTTGAGAGCGTTTTAAAGGGAAGATTTTGCTAAGACCGTAAATCAGTTGAGACCGTCCAGCTAAGCCAGATTTAATTTTAAACCATTGCCTATTTTTTCTCCAAGTCACAGGATTAACGAAAAAGAAACCGAATCTTCCATTTGTAGTTCAGAAAAGCGCCAACTTAAAAACATTATTGCATTTAAAAAAGATACTTTTACGTATCACGAGAATGTTGCACCAGCAGTTTTGTAGTGAGAAATACTATAAAGTAGGTTCTTTTGAAGTTGTATTGATGTTATGTTAGTCCAAATAGAAATTGTGGAATAAAACTTCATGAATGTATAAATTTGTATGCTGTTCAATATTAAGACTCAAAAGACTATACAAGACTTTGTTGTCAATCGCGGTATGTTTATAAAATAATTTTAAAAAATTTAACATAGGTTAAATAGGTTTAATGACCACTGCTGTCTAAATTGACCGAAAGCACTCAAATCTAGAATGTATTTTAATGCTTAACCTTTATTTTTAGGAAGCAGTATAATATGCTTGTTAATAGCTAATATAAATTTCATTTGTACAGGCTGGTGAGGCAATCAATATTGATAAGCCGACTTTAATGGGCTTAGAACTTAGGGCCAGACGGACCGTTTGGTATTTATCTGGTGCCCGTTTCAACTCACTTTGTTGTACAGAATATAATATTATCATCAAGCTATAATTAATTACGATTCGACTTAAAAATATACATCATACAAATTCGTTTATTACGCAATAATCGAGTTCAAAGTATTTCCAGTGCATAAAGACTATAGTTTTGCAAATAAAACGTCCACAATGGTTAAATACTTCTCTGTCAGTGGCAGATCCATTTTCTGTCTGGTTTACACGGATTAAGTAGATAAAGAGGGAACTAAATGTTAACTTAATTTTAAGTTAATAATTGCATGTAAACACAAAATTTAAAAGCAAGTTGCAAGTTAAATGACTCAAAATTTAGGTAAAATTTAGTTACATACTTATCGACTTAATACGTGTAAACATACGAAAAATCTACCATAATATTTTTGACACAAAATGCAAATACTAATACTGTAAATTGGAAAGCTTGCTTGAATATTATTTCTTCTCGACGTAACGAAACAACTAATCGTCTTATTTTTTGAATGAACTCAGCTAAAAGAATGCAGATTAACATAGGCTACTTTTATTCTTGGAAAAATAACACGTTCCTAAAACATATTTTGTATTTTTAAGAGATTTTCGAATTTTACGTGAGCTAAAAATATCAACAAATAATTTCTTTTCGAATAGCAAATATGTATTAAAATTATGCGACGCAATCAGTAAAAAAAGATCGTCGTTAATTGTCTGTTTATATCAAATCAATTCATGTTTGAACCCGTAATAAATTATGTACCGAAGACCTCACTAAATTAATTTCAAGTGCCGATTTTATGTTTGAGTTGAAATTCAAATGGGTCTTGGGCGAAACCCAAGTTTGTTTGTCACTATAAAGTTCTCTATTAGCCTTCACAGGGCCAATTTTCACTCGATTATATTTTATGTTTCAACGTATTAAAATATTGAATTTAGTTCTGTTGATTTCAACTTTTTTGCAGAATTGAATCGTAAGAACAATTGAACGATGCTAGTGTCTAACCATGTATGCAGTCATTGTGGAAAATATTTGGATTTAAATAATTTCACAAGGCCCTCAAGTTTGTCTCTTATAGAATTTTTAGCAGTTTTACAGTAAGAAGAGGTCGCCCTATAGTCGAAATTGACCTTATATTAAAAATATTGTTTTTTAAAGGACCCATTAAAAACCATAACCCATCACAGACTTCAATTTGGATTAAGGATCTCATTACTTAAACTATTTGTTTAAAAAAATCACATACTTCAACCATAAACAGACGACGATTTCGTATATAATTATTTTGTCATGATATAATATTGTAGTTGTGCGCAGCGTTTTATTTATCAAAATTATGCAAAATTAAAGCATATTTAAAAATAATATTGATATTCCACGCTCCTCCTCCACATCAACTATAACCGGTAGAAATTTCATGCTTTTACATCTACGCGTCTTTCGTAAAAAGGGGTACAA
>JAOTAV010000094.1:0-10832 GCA_026546445.1 Cyclargus thomasi | reverse complement strand
TTCAACTCAAAGTTAGGATGACGGGTGAAAAACCGTCATCTCAACCTTGAGAAAATTATCCTAGTCTGCACGTCTATAAAGTTTAAACAGGTATATTAAGAATTTATAAGGCTCTGACTGTTTCTGTGGTACCGGAGTCGGTCAACTGGTGTCTTTAGATCGAAATAAAATTCCTTTTAATGAAGCCTTCTAAAGTAAAGAGTTGCTACGATTAATTGAAATATGGTTTTCACAAACTCCGGCTTTTAAAGACCCTACGCGACCGAGGGTTAATCGCACCAAAGCTTCATCCAATTCCATACACTAACTGAGAGTATGTACAAAGTATGTGCCTAGGCACAGGCGAACACGGTCACTCGACGGCTGCCACACCCGCGCCATGTGAAAGCGCTTCGCTTATAATGCAATTGCATTAATAGGTATAGCAGGTACCTAACGGTAAATGTTTACCGGCTCGGCTGTGAAAAGGAAGTATATCAAATCTTTAGGCACCTTTTTTGGGACGGGAAATGCTCTTATGCATCCCAGGCCGATATACCGATAAGATGGTAAGTGGCCACAGCTCTACCTACTAAAACCCGTGTTCCTGTCAGGCGCCGCTATTTTTTTTTTTTTTTTTTTAAGTCCCACTCCTGGGACACTGCTTGTTCCCCCTTTCGGTGGTGAAAGAGACGTTGTTTTTCTTTTTTTTTTTTTTTGTTTTTTGTTACATATTTGTTTAGTTACGGATAGGTTCTTAAATTAGGTGAAGGTTACATAATTTCGTGGGATGCGCACATTTTGGTTTCCAATTCGCAGTACAAGTACAGTCAGGTAATTTGACTTACAATATTCATTTTTCTCAGATTTAATTCTGCTAATAGCTTTTTTTTATTTTTTTTTTTATTTATTTATTTACTTATTTTTAGACAAAATGTACTGCATATATTCATAATACACATGGTACATTTTACACTTCATTTCGTTTATTCGCACTCTGTACAATTTTCTTACAATATGCCAAAAATTTCGGTCTTAACTTTTTGTTGGCTATTACTGTTGCAAGGTTATCTATCTGTATTTCAGTGTTAAATTCCGCTTCAAAATCAAATCTAGCTCTGCTGTTAAAGGGGCATTCTATTATAAGGTGCGTTATGTTTTCTGTTTTATATGTGTCACAGGGACACGATGGACTCTCCTTCAGTTTAAATCGATGTAGATACTCTGAGAATCCACCGTGCCCCGTGAAAAGCTGTGTCAGGTGTTTGTCTTGTCCTACTTTTTTCATTATTTTATGTGCTGTGCGAATGTTTGGGAAAAATATTTTTGTTACTGAGGCCGTAGCTCCCTCAGTATATCTCCGGTTCCATTCGTGAAGAGTTTCCTCTCGGATTTGTCTCTTCACGAATGAAACCGGGCAGAGGTCGTATGCAGGTTTCGTTTTGGTCTTGAGGGCGGCCTCTTTCGCCAGCTCATCTGCCCTCTCATTACCAGCCAGGCCCACGTGAGCCTTTACCCAGTAAAGCGACACTCGTTTTCTCTCTGCAACCGCGTTGCGGATGTTATTCCTCGCCCTAATGGCTAGGGGATGTCTCGCCTCGCAATTGCAGAGAGTCTCGAGAGCGGCCCTGGAGTCGCTGAACACTCCGAAAGAGTGCCCAGCTTGGTCCAGGATCGCCTCCGTCGCCTTACTGAGGGCCAGGAGCTCTGCCTGAAAAACTGTACAATATGACGACAGCTTAAACTTTCGGGTCTTGGATTCGAGACCGTTTTTCCATAAGGAAAAAGCGGCCCCGACCAGTCCCTCGAGTTTGCTGCCGTCAGTGTAGATTTTTATCTCTAAATCCGTCTGGTCAATCTGTTCCTGGTCTGTGAGGCACTCGTACGTCAGGCTGAGGTTTTTTGCAGGGTGTATTGTTTTTATATAATCTACTGCCTTCTCGACCTCCCGATCTTCGAATGCGTGGCTTCCGGAACCTCGTTTGATTTCGAAGAGCCTCGCCGCTTCTTTGATCCGGAGGTCGAGAGGCAGCAGACCCGACAATGCCAAGGCTGAGTTTAATGACACCGTCCTGTACGCGAAACAGAGCTTTTGGGCGAACCCTCGTTGGATGGCATTTAGTTGCTTTCTTGCACTTAATTTAGACGCAGAGTTCGCCCACGCGCTGGACGCGTACAGGACGACCGGCTCGACCGCTGCTGTGTATATAGTTTTTATGATTTCTGGCTGCAGGCCCCAGCTAATTTTTGCCGCCCTAGACAGGCTCTTATATATCTCGAGTGCCTTCCTGCACGTTACTGTTAGGTGACTGTTGAAGGTTAGCTTTTGATCTATAAGAAGCCCTAGCAGTTTTATTTCTGTTACCATATCCAGGGGGGACTCTCCCATGCTCAGACGTGGGGTGTCATATCTTAGTTTATTGGTCAAGGTCATGGCTTTGGTCTTATGCGGCGCAAATTTAAGTTTATTTTGGACACCCCACGCCTGAACGAAATCGAGAGCCCTCCTGGCGTCTTTGTTTATATTATCTGTAGTTCCGCTGAAGAGGAGCACTATGTCATCTGCGAATGCCTGTACAAAGAAGCCCATAGCTTCTAGCGCCTTAAGCAGGGGGTCGATGAGGAGGTTCCATAAAATGGGCCCTCCTATCGAACCTTGAACGCACCCTTTGTTCGTATCTGCCATGTGCTCCTCTCCAGCGTATCTAACTTTTACTTTTCTATCATTTAGGTAACTGTCCAGCACTCGTCTTATATTAATTGGGCACTTCTCCTCCGCCAGTCTCGTCCTAATGGCAGGCCACCACGCGCTATCAAAGGCCCCCTCTATGTCCAATGAAACCATCGTCACTATTGACTTCTGTTTTAGTTTTTCACGTATGTGTTTCATTAGATCATAGAGGGAGTCTTCCGTACACTTCTGAGGGACGAATCCGTACTGCCGCTTGCTGAGCCTTGGGACCAAGTGCCACTTGAGTCTCATAACGATCATCCTCTCTAATAATTTCCCCATCACCGGGAGGAGGCCTATGGGTCTGTATGATTTAGGTTTAGTATAAGTTTCCTTTTCAGGTTTTCTCAGAACAACTACGGTGGCCTCCTTCCAGATGGTGGGGAAAAGACCGAGCTCTAGGCATTTATTGACCATCGACAAGTGGAACTCTACGTCACTCTTCACCAAAACTGCCACGATATCCGCTGTGATTCCGTCTCCTCCAGGTGCTTTCTTTGGATTAAAAGCCTTTACTGCAGTAAGTATTTCTTCTTTCGTAAAAGGTGGGTCTGGTTCTTCTCCTGTCTCTAATCTATTTATTTCGTTTGCCTTTCTTCTTACTTCCTTGTGATAATCCGTTTCTCCCTGGGTGCTATCTCTTGGGAAGAAGGTTTTGGTTAATTCCTCTACCGACTCCCTGGGAGATAGCACCTTATCATCCCTCATCAGTAATACGTCTTCCTGCCTTCTAGTAGCTTTTCTCAAAACTCTATATATTCCATCCCACAGTCCTTCCCTATCCTGCTTCCCACAAAATTCTTTCCAACTGTTTATCTGTGCTCTTTTTACTTCCTTCTCATATGTTTCTTTCTGTTCCAGGTACTTCTCCACGACGGTGTGTCTTCGGATCGGCGCTGCGCATCGGATCCGACGTTTCAAGGTAAGTGTTTGTTTTTTCATTGCTTCTAATTCTTTGGTCCACCAAGGAATTTCGGCCTTTTCCTTATCCTTTTTTTTCGGAATTACTTCCTCACACGCGCATGTCACCACTGCACTGTACTCACTAATTAGTTTGTCCAAATCTTTTTTGTCTTTTATTGTGTCTATTATTTGCTTATTTAAATTCTTGTCTGTTTTAAGTTGGCTAACTTTTTCAATTAAAAGCTGCCAATTTGCCTTTTTTGTGTTGTAAATTCTGGTTGTGCTCTTCTTTTTCTCAGTTTTTGTTTCGTCTTTCTTTAGTGTGAGTACTATGCAGTTGTGGTCAGAGCTGATGGCGTCTTCAACAACCCTCCACTCCTCGACTTTGCCCAGCAAATCCGGAGAGCAGATTGTGATGTCTACCACGCTGCTGTATATTTTGCCTCCTCGTATTGTTTGGAATGTAGGTGTGACCCCTCTATTCAAAATCTCTAAATTATTCTGGTTTATGAATCCGAGTACGTCGTCACCTCTTCTGTCCGTCGTGTCACTTCCCCACCAGATGCTTTTAGCATTTACGTCGCCGCCTATTATGATGTTAGTCGGCCCAAGCTCCTTTAAGGCACGATTAAGATGGTGTAGGTATTGGTCGAGCGGTTTGTCAGGTTCAAAGTAAACCGAAAGGAGTACGGTTCTCCATGTCTTTGAGCCTACCTCCACAGCTACGATGTTATTTGTTGTGTACTTCGGGTGGGCTCTAGCTTCGATGTTCGGGTTTAATATTGCGATTGCAGCCTTGTTGACGGTTTCGGTCTGCTCGCTTTGAAATACCCGTACTCCTCTATAGTTTCTCATGGCCTTTTTTGCTCCGACATACGGTTCCTGTAGCAACAGTATATCTTGGCAGCGCTTACTTGCCTCGATAATTACTTCATTAGTCGCGAGCTCCTTCCTTTGCAGGTTTGCTTGGGCCAATTTATAGTATGGGTACTGGCTGTGGGAGGTTGGTGTGCTATTTGTCACTGAGGTGCCCTTAGCAGTACGCCGTCGCGGACCTCGCTATCTCATCCCACCTCTGCCTCACCGGACACTCCGTGCTAAAAGCGCTGTGTTCAACGTTGTCCAGTTTAGCATCGGCGCAGTTGCAACAGACGGGGGCCGCACCAGCGGACCACTGCGGGCAGTCTATTCTCTTGTGCGGGCCTGTACAGTGGCTACACTTTTCTTTGTTCTCACTGCACAGGCGCTTAGTGTGTCCGTAGCCTAGGCACTGCGAACATTGCACCAGGGGGGACTGGTCCACAGTGTGGATTCTGAAGATGTCAATATGTACAATACCCTTTTCCATTAATCGGTTCCAGATCTGCGGAGATACCTTCAGGACCACGTGGTTGGTGAGTGGGTTCCTGGCCTTTTTCCTGTATCTTATCTCTATTTTTCTTTTCTCTTCCACCAGTCCTGCAAAGACCCACTCGTTTTGCTTAGTGATAGCTTGTAAGATGTCCTCATCAGTGAGATAATTCATCACATCCTTAAGCATCACGAGCGGGTCCTTGTTCTTCATTTCTTCCACATGCAAGCTGTCCCCCGCCTTAGCTAGTCTCTCCTTTAGTGTCTTCCTATCCTTTTCTGTCGTGCACCCTATTATAACTTTCCTATCCTTGGCTTTCCTTACCTTTTCCACTGTTATCCCCCCTTCTTTTGCGTTAATTGCTTCCCTTATCCTTGTCAGAACCTGCTCTCCAGTCTCCTGGTCATCTCGGGAGGTGACAACGACTGAGTGTAGTGTTTGTCGTGCCTCTTTCTTCCTTGATTTGGCGGCTACACTCGCGTACGTCACCCCCTCCAGTGTTTTCTTATATTCCTTGAGCATTTCCTTTAGTCCTTCCATTTTCTCATTGTTTTCCTTTATTCTATTTGCTTGTTCCTCCATACTTTTTATTACTTCTTCTTCCTTTTTCCTGTTGCAATTTAAAGATTCCATGGTTTCCTTATATTTACTTAATATCTTGTTGTTTTCTTCCAGCTTCTTCAGTATTTCCTGGGTCCGGTCTTCAGTGGTGTTGGCGCCGCTCTGCGCCGACTGCAGCGTCGGCGGAAAGGCGGCGTCTGTCTTATATCTGGTAAGTTCCTCTTCCGATTCACCTACAAGTATGTACATTCTTATTAGTGCTTCCTGCGCCCCTTCTTTTATGTCTCTCCTTAGATTTCCCGACTCTTCCATTAACTTTAGTGCGTTGTCAACGCGTGACCATGCTTCCCAAATTCTGGGTCCGCTTGTTCGGGAGGGGGGTGGGGGCAATACCACCTTATTTGTCTTTTCCGTCGTTCGTTTTTTAACGTTTTTTGTCTTTGTTGCAGGTGCCGCAGATGAGGAGTTCGAGAGCGACGGGGGCGCACTACAAGCCACTCCCATCGCCTCAAACAGCTCTACGCTCCTTGTCACGCTCTTCTCGACTTGGCTGAGTGGCCGAGGCTCGTCCATGTTATCGCAGTCAGAGTGAGGGGAAGGATAAGTGGACGTACTATTTCTATCTCCTTTGCCTTGAGGCGGAGTTCGCATCGTCATCTTGTGTGAGGGAATAAGGGATGTGTGTGTATATAAGTGTGTTGAGTATGAATTGTACAGTGTAATTAAGTTTAAAAAAGTTTTTTGTATTAGTTGTATAATGTATAGTATAAGAACAGTTATTGATGTGTGGTGTTTGTTTTATTCCTTGACTAACTTCAGTTAATTTTGTGTGTTTTATTGTACGGGATCTATATTCGTCCTTTCGCTTTTTTCTTTGGAAGAAAACGAAATACCTGAATAGAGATGCCAATGTTGATTTATAATAAAAGGCAGTTATTTATAGATGTGTCTCGACTTGCAACTGTAATAATATACTATTAAATATTCACACTATCTCTTTGGTTTTATTATACTAATAGACTTGATTAATCTAAGTTTAACTATAGAATATACAATGCTTTTTCCTGTTTCCAGTGTTTATTAACAATATCGGTTATCTAACAACGTCCTAGGAGCTTAGCTTAACTTTGAAGATTTCGATAGCAATCACAGCCACAAAACTATTTATTTTCAAAAGGCTATTTATTATTTTGCTATACAAGATAAAATGTCCTTATTTATTTTATGTTTAATATGTAATATCGATAAATTATGTATGTGTAAGCTAGTTATTTATAAGGGGGAACGCGTCAGTATATAAAATTACCTATAGTATTGTAAAGTGTATATAAATTATCATCCAATTTTCTATTATGTATAACTAAGTAATACTGCACGACACAATTACATTTATTTTCCTAATGCTGTTGTCTCAATAAAGATCAACTAGTCAATAAATCTATGTACAATTGATACAGTAATAAACTGTTAAAACAGACGTCACAAACAACACTCTGCGCAGAATACTAATATAATTCAGGCGCCTCAATAGGAAGGCAACCTGGTCCGTTATTATAATTCTAGTTATCCTAATACTGTTGTCTCAATAGAGATCAACAAGTCAATGAATATTTGTACAATTTATAAAGTTATAAAACTGTTTAAAAACAGACGTCACAAACGAAAACTCTGCACAGAATATTAATATTATTCAGGCGCCTCAATAGGAAGGCAACCCGTCCGTTACTACAGTTCTAAAGCGATTTCCGCCGGTCAATTTTTAATGTAATGAGAAAAATTTAGTTCCTTTAATTTTAAAATAGCTACGTTTTTCAGCTCACTGTCGAGATAACCCAGAGAAATTCGGTGCCTACAATTTTTGCAGAGCAATTTTACAGCAGTCTTAGAAGCTTCGTGTTTTTATATTTTAGTCCAAGAGCCGGCGATGTCAGAATGACTTTCTAGTTATCCTATTTATTAACCCTAATTTTTTATTTATCTCTGTACAAAATTTTTTGTTTTATCTTTAAACTCTTTATTTTGATTTATGTATTTCTATAATTTTTTACGGTTTTTTATTTTAACCCTTTGTTTTTTATAGATATATTTTTAAATTAACGATTAATTTATCTATTTTTACCTGTTTTATTCTAATGTAATTTGGTTTTTTATTTGTTTTAATTGGTATTTCTTACTTAACTACTGTTTTAACTGTTTTTTATTTTAAGGGATTTATCCGACTACGGCTCCTTGACTGCAGACCACCCACAGCGCGTGACGTCAGAGTGGGCGGAGTCAGTGTATTAGGGGCGTTCCAGGGTTGTCAACTGTGTTATGTACTATCTTGGGAGTTGGTACAGGACCAGTCTGTAAGTCAAGAAACTTGGTCGCTTTGTGTTTTACTTCTTTTCTAGTTTTGATTGTATTTGTAGGTTTTGTATGTTTTGTATTTAATGCTTGATGTTTTAGCCGCAAAAAATTTTTTAGTTTTCTATTTGTTTTGTACGATGTTAGTTGAAAATTCCTTTATGTATTAGTACTTGACTAAAAATTTTTTGAGTTTAGTTTTGTTTTTGTCACTAGGTTTGTATTCCTGTCTATTGTTAGCTAAAACTTTTTGTAATTTACCAATTTTTTAAGCTATTTAATCTATTGAGAATTATTATTATTATTATTAATTTTGTTTATTTTTTGTTTTAGAACTTCTTCATGTACAGCCCTGGGTACGTCGGTGGGAGGAGTCTACCCTACCACTACTTAATGTGTTTTGCTACGTTATCAGTCTTGATCTATGGAATGCTAGTCTCGGCGTCAAAGGGTGTTTTTTGGACTTAATTAGTAACTGTTTTTAGATGATTTTTTAAGATTTAATTTAGTTTGGAGATTTAACTATTTATTTTTATATAAATTAACTTTTTTGTTTTTAACCTTTTTTGACTAATTTTAGTATTTTTGTGGTTTTTTGTTTTACTTCTATGTACTTTATTTTGTTCTTTCAATATTTTTATTGGCTAGATATACTTTTTTACAATCTTAAATTGTTTTTAATTGTGTAGTTGTTTTATTTTTCTATTTATTTTAAAGTTTTAGTTGGATTTTTTAAGGACAGACAGCAATTGACTTCTACCACCTATACTATAAGACCGCACACGTCGATTTAGGGGCGGAGTTTAGTGCTTTAGGGGCGGGTACAATTTTTATTTGTAATACAAGGCCCGATCTATAGAATGTAGTCCGAGCGTTCACGTTATTTTTTGCCGATTTATTTTAAGGTATTTTAATGAGTATGAATTCTATTTAATTATGTTTTAGGATTCTAACTATTTTTATTTTATTTTTAACTTATTATTTTAATTTTTTACAAATGTTTATTTACTATGTTTTACCGCTTTTTTAATGCGTTTTGGTTAGTAAGCCAATTTTACACAGTTTTATGATTTATATAAGTTTATAGTTCGCTTTATTTCTATTTTTAAATATGTTTTATCCGTTCAGATTTTTTGAAAAATTTTATTATGGGCTAATATCCTTTTACACCCTAGACTATAGGGGCGGAGTTTCTTATCTTTGGGGCGGAGTTTTTAAGAGTTAAAATGGGGAACGCGTTTTTTCTGTAAACAGGGCTGTCAACTAAGAAAATTTTTCGCCAATGAGCTGGATTATTGCCTGATTGTATCTTTTAAGTTTTACTGTTTTTTAATGAATTATATATTGTGACCTATAGTTTTACGGTTTATGTGTGTATTTTCTTTATGTATTTACTATAGATTTTTTATTAAGTGGTTTTATTCCTGTTGTTTTTATATATTAATTTTACTAATCCTATCAATCGTGTTTCAATACTAATGCTGCTGTTTAATGTAGTTGGTTTTAAAATTTTACTGGAATTTTTGTTATGCTATTTGTGTTGTTTTTATGTGTATGCATATGTTTGTAGTAGGTTTTAGTTTTTTACCCTAAAACACTTAAGAATTTCCCGGAATCCCGACGCAATCTGACTAATTTCTAAATTTAAGTAAAACTATATAATAAAAAATTTTAATATTTTTGACCGGAGAAAAACGTCATTTGCAGCCCTAATTTGCTTGACCTACTTTTAAATTTGACGTCACGGATTATTTACGTAACTTTGAGATTACTGCTAAACTACTAGACGGATTTAATTGAAATTTGGGTTATAAGTAATATACTGTTTAGACTATATTTTGACACCCGAGTCTCCTTGCTAAATGAATTATTAGGGCTGCAAATTGCAAATTTCCAATATTGGGGGCGTGGCACTGCTTTTATATTTTTTCTATATGGAGTTTTACTCCTGTCCAAAAACTCAAATAACTCTTAAATTACTAACTAAAATTTAATGGGGCTACTTCTATATAATTATTTACACTATTTTCTATTTATATATCTAATATCAGTCTTATAGTCCTACCGGAACTAGTCTAAAATTGCTTTCAAAAAACTACTGTCTTTTTTACTTTTGTTTTATGTAAATTTCGGCACTTATCTTTGGTCTTCGGAACTCCCGGCTGCTGGCACACGTTTCCAATGTCGGTACGCTGGTTGGCTCCAAATCTGGAGAGCCTAGCTCGAAATCCAGACTTTTTTGTTTTTTGGGATTTCCGGCTAAACCACACACCGGAAAATTTTGAAACTTGGCACACGGTAAGTTCCTACTATAACACACACGTTAAAAATTTAAAAACCCTGGGTCATCGATTTAGTTTCCGAGAACCAGGGATCAGAACTTTTGCCAAATTTTTAAAAACCGTTTTCCTCCAAAAGTATAGGTCCGATTTTAATTTGGAAAACGGATTTCTATAGCCCCAATTGTTCCGCTTCGGGATAACGTAGTGGCACCTCTCCCCCGCACTTCCCCGCGCACGCGCCTCTGGGACCTCCTGTAGTTTTTCGTCTGCTACTCCTCAACCGATCACCAGAAAAATCTGAGATTTTGGGAGGAGCAGCACAGAAGTCCCGCTCGTCGTCTGGCACGGAAAAACAGGGAGGTCGTCGCGACAAATCGCGCGCCGCACGCGTCTAAATGTTGAGGATTGTGGAAAAACCAGGTTTTTCCGACTTTTCTCCGTCCAGGCTGCGCCGATCTTTTCGCGGTTTTCACTGTTTTCCTGCCCTTGAAATTCCGCGTCTAACGACGTGCGACACTATACACTTTTTTATCTTAAGACACTTGGACTAATTTTAAAACACGGAGCGCGGGTTTTTGCGTGCTGCTCGGGCCACGGTCAGCGCGGAACTGGTTAGGTTAGGTTAGGTTAGGTTAGGTTAGGTTAGGTTAGGTTAGGTTAGGTTAGGTTAGGTTAGGTT
>JAOTAV010000093.1:0-10834 GCA_026546445.1 Cyclargus thomasi | reverse complement strand
CACACTGGGCGCTGGGGGGTGAGGGGGGGGGGGCTGGCGGGGCTCCAGGCGCTTTGACGAACATTCGGATTTTCACTCCGCGCCGCTGATATTATTCCTCGTGTTACAAACAATTCACATCTAAAGCCGTGAGATTGAATTGGATTTCATTATTTTTACGATTTATATTAATATACCTGCTTGTTTCTTTGTCCTTCCTTCAGGCCCAAGGACCCAACAAAACGACTTGATACTTGACATAGACTTAATTAAAAAGAATGAACATTAACATGGCATATTAAAAAAAATTTTTGGAAGTACGTGGTTAAAACACAACGTACTTCCAAAATTACAGTATTTTACGTGATTTTCGAATTTTACGCAAGCTAACCAAAAGCTAGTTTAATAAATAAAAATATACGAGTAATTATTATTGAAATAATAAATAATATGAGCAATAGTCTGTCATATTATTGAGATATGATACTTTACCGGTATACTATAGCGGTGCAGCCAAATTCTGCGACCAACAAAATGAAATACAGAGCTATTATAAGAAATTAAAGTTTCCATCTAAGTGGCATCGAAACGGTATTCGATACGGGATTTGAAAGAGCTATCAAATTAGGTGTTTTAATAACAATATTGACAAACTAGTTCTTCAATACTAAGTTAAAAAAATCAAATAATAATGATATGAAAGAGATAAAATGTATTAATTATAATATGAGAAAATGTGGAAGAACTGAACAGGCACAATTAATATGGAAGAGAAAAGATAAAACGAGGGTACAGTAAAAACTAACTAAAACCTCGTTTGTATGACAAAACGAGCAAGACAGCATAGTTAATGTAAAAAATCTCAAAGAATTCTTTCAAGTCAAAGCGGGTATAAAATACTAAGTACAAAATGAAAGATAGATTATTTTTCAGAAAACGTTCCAGCTTTGAACTGCTTTTTTAGGGTTCCGTATCCAAAGAGGAAAAAGGTACCAAGCTTATGTATTTCTTATTATAACGTATACTTAAATATATAATATTTAAGGGGACTGTAGTATGACACGCGAGATTTTTTGATATTTTTTTCCTTCTAATATAATAGATATCGCTGCTGGTCGCTTACATCGCGTATCGCTTACGCCACGATGTTTTCATAGCTATTTAACCATTAAAAATATGTTTTCTCATTTTCTGCTCACTAATGCTCCGGGACCCTTCGTCCGCGAGTCCGACTGGAGCTTGTCCGGTTTTTTCTATTGTTGAATGACTATTGAGTTATTTATAGTTTAGAAAAAACTGGATTGAGAATCATTTATGGAATACGAAGGGTTATTTGGGAGTATAGAAGAGTGGGGCCCAACAATGAATTAAACAAAAATATGAATGTTTCACATCTGCCGAGCGTCCTCATTTTTTGCTGAGCAACAATAGAAATACGGGGTGGAATAATTTGTAGGCGCATTGTGCTAGTATCAAAATCTGGTCTAAAGTGAAAATTCCAAATTGATAGAAGTAAGTCTGGCGGACGGCCAACTCCTTGTGGAGAGTGCGCTTTTGTCAGCCGACGTGCTTACGTTACTGAAAGACCATGGTTGTGTATAGTGGAAATGTATAAACTAATTTTTTAACCTGGGATGCAGGTAAAAACGCTGCAACACGCGCTTCGGTGGAAGAGCTACAGAATATCCATTCTGTAGCTACTATCAGAGAAGTTCGAATTATAAACGGACCTTAGTAATTTGGTGCTGTCAGTATTACACCCAGTCGAGAGATTACGACTTACATAATAATTGACATATGCCGACCAAATGACGTAGATCCGTCAATGGCCGTATATTAATTTGTTCAATAGTACTTTGTTAGAATAAAAAAAGTAATTTGACGAACCTGTAGAATATCTTTTTTTTTTTAATTATTTCAAAGGGATAATTTTAGACGTGCGCCTAAATTACTCTTTCGTTGGCTCAAAAAACATGTCAAAACAAGGCTTGAAGATTTTTTTTACATCTAAATTTAACTGTGACTTTCAGCCTGGTCTTAATTACAATACTGTCATCTTCATCGTTCTTTTCTCTTAGATGATAAAACTATGAAACTATGACGTGTCACATTCAAAGGCCGCCTAGTCTAGCGTGTTCTTCAACCTGCGGAAATAAGTGAAGGCGCATAGTTCAACAAGTTTTTGGTTCATTTTAGCACAATTATTATTGGTAACAAATTATTTTTTTGCAATTATAATTATTTTTACTGTTTAACTTACTCATAATTTCTGTACATTTTCATTTAGCACTCCAGCAGTCGGAGTCAATCTCGCATACTCATCCTCTAAAGCTCCCTATTCCTAGGAAACGGATGAATTTTAGGCCAAACTCAGTCTGCAAACGACATTTTTTATGATATTTAAGCGATCAGACGGGCTACCTGATGTAAAGCGACTGCCGTCGGCCGTCGCCTACTTGTAACATCCGAGGAGTTGCAGGTGCCTTGTCGGCCCTTTTATGAAGGAAACCGGTAAAGTCACTCACTTGACGAAACACAGCAAACAACCATTTTCACGGCAGTTTTCAGTGACGCCGAATTCTGGCGTATAATCAGGGGGTTTGTGTCTGATGCATTTTACATTCGCCATCCGGCATGGCCTAGTTCAAATTAACCGGTTATTCATAACAAATGTGGGCCAGGCCCCCGTAGATTATGAATGAATGAATAATGGGATAATTACAAAGACATGGGCTGCTACCAATTAGGATTTGGAGGTAATATTTTCTGAGAATGAATTGTGTGGAAAACCTTTTTTGGGTTGCGTCATATTAATATTATTGAGTCATTTCGTTTTTAAGATGTTTTGTCAATAAACCACACAAGGTTAATTGACATTTGTTTCTTGAACTTACAAAAAACGAGGAGAGTCCATGTTTTTTATTTTGTCCCTAGAAAACCGTGTTTTCATTTTTTGCTTAAAAACAACAGGAAAAATAGAAACCGGTTTTTAATTTTTTGGCTAAAAATAATAGGTAAAATGCGATTTCTTTAAAAAATTGCGAAACAATATTTTCACAGAAACTTACTACATTGAATTAGGTAGTGAACGGGCGGCCATTATTAATTACAGAGATTACGGCGGTAACGATCAGACATTAGAATTTCATTTGAATTCAAAATCTAAAGCAGTTAAACAGGAGCTTGAAGATCTTAAATATCAGTTAACTGAGACATTCGTGATAAAGACATATTCAGCTTCATTAAAGGCTCCACGGATTTACAATTAAATTTGATTCTCGAATCTTATTTAAGATATTTTAAGCACAAATGACTGTGAATTGAAATTTCGAATTTCAAACGGGCGCTTTCTAATTTGCTGACAAAACACAACGAGACTTGGTTAGATTTCTATTTTGATTGACAAGTTGTACTGCCCCCCTAGACAAGTGTCAAGCGAGTATCGTTTACGATAATCTCTTGGCGTGTTTTTGTATGGGATTGACATAGACCAACAAAAAGTCACGTGATCTAATCGAGTTCGAATTTGTCAAAACCATACAAAAAAAAAGGGAAGGGATTATTGTAAAAGTTAATCATTTGTCACTTGTGTAGAGGGGCTGATCATTTATCATACTACTAATACTGAATGACTTCTTAGTTCAGTCTGAATTGAAGACATGGGTGGAAAAAGCAGGTAAATAAAACTTTACACCAAAAAATCGATCACAAACCGTTTTCTCATCTTACAATTTTAACAAATTATGTGACGTGCCTACTTAATCATCTTGTTGATGTTAACCTTGTATAGCCATATTATTTTTTACTTTTAAATCATTTTTCCGGGTCTTCTATTTTGTATTCACCAAAAAATAGGAGTTATCATAATGTTACTTCTCCGCCTCTTTCACTCGTGTCTTCAGTTATCACATAACACCTCAGCTGCTCTGAATCTACAAAAAGTTCAACATAATAGAAAATATTGATAAAAGTAAAAGTAATATGTTTTTGCTTTTTCATGAATAGACATTCAAAGTAAATTTGCTAAGCATCGAGGACAAATGAATTGAGCTTTAAAAAGACTTTACTCGAAAACGCTTGCCAACTGAACTCGCTCACTTAGGAAACGTTAATATAGAAAACATTTAAATTGCTTACAAGAGGAGTATCAAACCGGAAGTGTACAGCAATAGCAATAAAACTAAGGAATCACGGAATACCACCCAAGCAGTTTAAAACATCTTATTTAGGATTCCTCACGGCTCTCAGATTGCATCGTAGGGGTAGTACTTCGAAAGCGTTCGATATTATCAAAACTAGTGATTATTTTTTTTATTGCTTATGCACGTGGACATATTATTTATAGTAATGCTGTTATAAGTGAATTATTTAAACGTTATTTGAATATGTATAATACATGAGTACTGCATGTTATACTAATTTATGAATATACAAATTAAAATGTTAACAGTTGTAAAATAATACAAATGTGTCAAAAACTTCGTTGCGCAAAAATTTGTACATCACGCGGGAACCGCACATTTTCCCAGGATAAAAAGTATTTTATATGTTGCCCAGACCTATATATATGTTATGTATAGCTATTAAACAAAATAAGATTTATTAAAATCCATCCAGTATTTCCTAAAATTAACGCGTACAAACAGACCACTTTTTTTGTCGATATGTGTTCTATTACTGTTTCTTAGCACCCCTACATTAATTATTATTATATTTTTACAATAGATATTAAATGTACAGACAGACCAATTTTACTGTCTTATTACATTATGTACAGATAAGAATATTATGTATAGATAATAGGCAAAATTTTATTTAACTTTGTAATTGAAAATCCCTTATAATATTTTTAGCGTATTTTTTTCGTATGACATTAGAATAGAAGTCAGTGCTAGATCACGTCCTGTGCTGGCCGGCTTCCAGGTCCACGTCTATCTATAACTGCACTTGTGGACATGAATCTGATTTGGAAACTTGAGAATTTTTGCATTTCCCGAATAGTTCGTGCATACGTGGTCTTTATTTAATATTACAAAAAAGTTCAAGTCTTTCTATTACGTTTTTTTAAGATGATAATTTCGAATTTTAAGCATTTGTATTATTAGTCGATTTAGGCACTCTCACAACCAAAATTTAATCTCACTCATAATGTAACAAAAAATAATACAACAATGTTCAATATTTGGATACATTTTTCATGAGAAAGGGTCATATTCGTGAATGATATTTCATATTAAATGAAATGTGATATCTTTATAACATGAAAAATTATGTTTTGTCGAAGGGCATCTCGCAGACCTTTCCTGATTGTTCGTGAAGGTGACAAAGGTATTATGATGGGACATGGCAGCCATTTTGCCGAAAGAAATCTGTCCCATTTTATTAATTCGAATACGATACGAGATAGGAGGGACGGACGGTGTCAACTTAACTATTTCTAGAAAATATTATTTTGTTTCGTGATATGTGCCCATTTAAAGGTCTAGAGCGTCCGTGGCCTAATGGGTAAGACCTTTGGTTCGCACTCGAGAGGGTGCAGGTTCGAGCCCCGGTGGAGGGTTGTACCAATGAGACATTTTCCGATCTCAAGTACTTAATACAGATGCTCATTGCTATGAGAGAGCCATGCTTCTGCACGAATGGGCCGGCTCGTCCGGAGTGATACCACGGCCTTATAGAAAACTGATGTGAAACGGCGTTGTGCTGTGTTTCGTTCAGTGAGTGAGTTTACCGGTGGCTCAACTTACCTAATCCCTTAACCCTATTCCCATTCCCTATTTCCTCATAGAGGCCCGCAATGCACTTCGCACAACGCACACAACGCGACTCTTCGGATGTCGCGAGTGTCCATGGGCGACGGCAGTTGCATTAGTTGCTTTCCATCAGGTAACCCGTCTGCTCGCTTGCCCCCTAAATATCATAAAAAAAGCTTGTAGATAGAAATTATAGTTTTAAATAGAAAACATGCCGATGATATTGTATGATAATATTACGAACGACTTCGTGAATTTTCTTTATTATGACAGATGGACAATTTTTATATCTCAAATCACTATGTTTTGAAGAAGTACAAAACTTAGTCCGTTCGCCGTATTTTGAAACACACCCAGCGAAAATGCGCAATACGTATGCAAATTAATTGGCGTTATTTTGAAATTATTTAAAATGTACTGTGGTCTGTATTGGTGTTTATTTCATTACCTAATTGAAATTTAATTTCACATGAGCTGGGCTTATTATTTTCGGACTAAAACACGTTTTATTCTATTTTAATCCTTGTTCCCTTTAGTTCAAAACTTAAACAATATTGTTATGAAATAGAAACGTTGAATAGGCTTAACTAGATTAACCAATGATTGCACATTTTTTTAACGTTATACGTTATACGTTTATACGTTTGGCGTATACGGTACGCCACACGCGCTTTACGTAACGTGTTTTAGAATTCGTTAGAACGAATTCTAGGCGCGGGAAAAAGCTACATATAACATAGATGTTATATGTAGCTTTTTCCCGCACCTTCGCTCGCATTAAGAAGTATTTTCATACAAACTTTCAAACCCCATTTCACCCTCTGGAAGTAAAATTCATAAAACGCTTAGACACGTTTTTATTTATTTTGAATCAGCAGCTCAGAAACAACAATTTAATCTAAAACCAACCAGTTAACCTAAGAAATGGTGAACTTTCGTAAAAAAAATTAACCTCCTTTTCACCCCCGTAGGGGTAGAATTTCAAAAACTGCTTAAATATGTATCCATTTATTTTGAATCAGTAGCTCAAAAATTGAATTTCATGTCCTTAACTTAAGAAATGACGAACTTTCATACAAACTTTAAACCTCTTTTACCGTTAGGGGTAGAATTTTTCGAATTCCTTTCTTAGCAGATGTCTACTTAATATACCTATCCTACTTACTAAATTTCATGGCTTTTGCTCGGCGATGATGAATCAGTTAGTCAGGACTTGTTATTATATATATATAGAATATAGATGAGAGATCTCGCACATTCTCCCGAAACCTTTACGCTACATTTACTGCAAAATACACATGATCACCTTAACTTTCCAAGATTGATCTTTACACTAATTTTAGCGGTAAGAATGGCTTCCGAATGCGGGCCTGAAAGTATTATTTAAAGCTCAAAAACGAGTTACAAAACATCAACACCGTTGCACTCGGGTTGTAAAAAGTCACAGACTTGGCTCTCCGCCACAGCCAGTTTGGAAGTTATTTAATAATTTCACGTTTAAGCCCCTGATACTCGGTTTTAATCGTGCAGGTGTTTGGGAGATTATGAAGTGTCATAGTTTGAGGCCTCATTATTTTCGCAGGTGATTTTCACTTGCGAATTCATTTTGATTCACACTATTTTATTTAGCTCTTAAACGCGATTTCAGCGGTTTTTTTACTGGAGCATTTAATCTAAGCATAAAGTATCCTTTAATCTAAGTCACCTTGTATCAGAATCTGTACCAAATTTCTTTAAAATCCGTTTAGTAGTTTTGGTGCGATTACCTAACAAATATACAAACAATTTGTACATTCAAATTATGATTTTTTAAAGTGTACACTTTAAAAAAACGTTTTATTTAAATTAAATTTGTTAGAAATATTGTTTTAATATTAAGTGCTGACTAAGTAGCAGATTGAAAGTGTATAACATACTTTGGAATTAATTGTAAAATCTTATTTACAAGCTAACTTTTTTACATTCAAATAACAAAAGTAGCAAAAATTTTGCCAAAAAATTTCAAATTTACTCGCTCAGAGCAGTGTGGGAAGTTTTAAAACCAAAAAGGTTTTTCTCGGAGAAGCTGAGCTTTCATAAACCAAGAATTACTTTAAACATTATAACTTGGATGGCCAGAGCGTTGGTTAGGATCCCGTTAAACTTGCTTTAGTTTAGCAAACTTTTAAAATAAAGCGCTTTAAGCACTATTCATAATCTTTCAAAGCTCGGAAACGCTTATTCTACTAAATTAATTAAGACTCCTCATGAGAATAACTTATTTGTAGTAAAGTAAGGGTCCTCCAGCTTCTAGTTCATTTTAAAAAGAAAAAACATGTTAATCAAAAGCATGTTAGAAATTGTTTGAATATTAATTTACTTTTAATAATTAATAAAAGATTCGTCCTGCGGCCTTGCACGTGCTACGAAATATTTTTCTACAAAATTTCATCTGCTATTTTATTCCCTTGAGGGTGGAATTTATCAACCATTTTTATTCGGTTTCCTACTTAGGATATTAGCTAATTTAAAAAAGAAAGAAAGAATAAATTAAAATAAAAACAAGATTTCATAGTAGTGCTAAAGGTAATCGCATATTTGTCAGCACTTACGAGCCGCATATAAAGTGAATGTACGAGGACATCAGATAGCGGCGCGTACGGTGCTGACTAGTGTGCGATCACCATTAAATAGGAAGTGGTAAAAGTCAACAGCGAAAAGGTATCGTTAGTTCAAACGTAAGCAAGGATATGTATATTTAATCCATCAAAAATTATTTGATGGTAAAGAACATATGAATATATGCGGTCGAATTTAGAAAACTCCTCCTTTTGCAAGTCGGTTTATAAAATAAAATCAACTGCAAAATATTACCTGTTTTTTTAATGATATTTCGGGGGCAAGTGAGCAGACGGGTTACCTGATAGTAAGCAACTGCTGTCGCAAATAGACACTCGCATCTGAAAAGTCACAAGTGCGTTGCCAGCCTTTATGAGAGAATAGGAAATAGGGGGATTAACTCACTTATTAAACGAAACACAGCACAACGCCGACATGCCAGTTTTCTGTGAGGCTGTGGTATCATTCCGATCGATGGGTCGGCCATTTGTGCCGAAGCATAGTTCTCCCATGGTGACTTTTTTATCATACTTTACAAGTTTTGGAATGTAACTCAAATGTTTTTACAATATTCGTTTGTGTATTACACAGAGGTTGTACTAAACAATGCGTATGCAATACACCTGAAAATAAAAGGGATATTCAAAAAGGCACGTAAAATAAAAGAATATTATAAAAGTCATAGAGAACAAAAAGTACGAATCATTATGTTTAATGAACGCAATGGGTTTGGGGGTTTTTACATCTTCCATTCATGTGTTTACTTTTTTTTACGCTTCAAAGCTCAGAATTTTTAACAAAACCGTATACAGCATTATTATACTTACGTTTTTGCCACCAGAAAAAAACTACATAATATGAGAACCTTACATTTCAATATTTTTTTTTTTACAAATCCTTTACAAATCTAGATACTGATTTAATATTTTTTCTGGAAGTTTTTGTAAGTAACATTACAAAAACTTCCAGATTTTTGCTTTAATGGACGTTTTAGGACCGGAAAAATGATTTGAAATTAAAATGATATGGTTTTGATGTATAGCTAGATAGGTAAGCTAGGTAAACTACAAGATTTTTTAAAAGTTTATAGGAAAAATTAAGTATTCACTTCAAGTAAATACTTAATTTTTCGTAAAATGTTAGTTATTCGTATCTTCCACTTATGTTTTCAATCGTAATTTACTTGTTATACAAAATTTTAAAAAATTCGTTTCCAACAAAATATAACACTTTATCGAAATTTTCAAAAATGTTAAAACTTTGTTAAAAAATTCGTTTCCAAAACCGAATTTCCCTTTTCACGTCAGAAACCGACAAAACGAACTGCAAAAAATCGACTAACAAATTGATATCTGCATCATTAACTCAACTTGGCCATCTCACTGGGTTTCGACGAAAACATAGCGGCGACCGCATCCAATATCGCACCCTATCCCCTTTAAATAGGGTACTTTATTCAGCGCACGAGAAATTCAGGTCAATCTCTATCATACATAGCTAGTATTAAAATAGGGGAAGCGGGTCTAACGTAAGCAATTCCTAAATTATTCTGTCAAAAAAAGCTTCGTACGACTGAGTCGACGGAATCTTAACTATGACTTTAACATAATACTACATGGCTATCTGTCTAATTAACTAGCCGTTTCTAATAATAGTGATCTAACTAGAGACCTCTTCGCAGTGTGATCTGATACTTTTATTTGCTCTCCAACCTCCAGGGAAACGGCGTAAACATCAGTATTATTATACCTAATATCATATTGTTATGATTGCGGGAAGGTGTACGGGGATTAACAAAAATAAGTAAAAATATTGTAGGTTGTATAAAGTGTATGTTTCTTAACTCCTCCTCCTGCCTCCGTGATCTAGTGGTACAGAGCTCGGCTCTTCACCCGGAGGTCGGGGTTGGGTTCGATACCCGCGTTGGAAGCATGTTATTTTCGAGTTTGGTTAGGACAATGCAGGCCGATCTCTTGATTGGTCGACAAATAAGATGATCCATGCGTCGGGCATGTAATAAGTCGGTCCTGCGCCTGATCTCTCGCCGGTCGTATCCGTCCACGAGACGTCCGTCCGGATGACGGCATCCGTCCCACTGGGCTATGAGAGTAAAGGAAGAGTGAGTGCTCCTGTGTACTGCGCACACACTTGGGCACTATAATTTTACTGCTGCGTAAAAGGCCTAATTTTTATGAAACCGGTCACCGTCACTGACCGAACCAGTGTGGGAATTATTATGTTCTTCGCCCAAATTAATGTCGCTGCAACGCTTGCTCGTACATACCAAAAAAAAAGTTTTATCACTTAGTTTTGTTATACGCTGAATAAATTAGTCTAAGTCACTCCTATCTATATCTTTATATATATAATTCTTCTGTGAGTGTGTATGTCACTGAACTTCTCTTAAACGACTGGACCAATTTGATGAATTTTTTGTGTGTGTTCAAGGGGATCTGAGAATGGTTTAGATTCACAAAATAGCTCGGCAGGACAACGTCTGCGGG
>JAOTAV010000092.1:0-10841 GCA_026546445.1 Cyclargus thomasi | reverse complement strand
AGCCAAATCTGTTCTGCCGTTCTTGAGTTATAAGTGGTGTAACTAACACGACTTTCTTTTATATATATAGATATACAAAATTTAAGCATATTTTAAAATAATATTGGTATTCCACACTCCTCCATATCAACTAATATAAATTCCATGCTTTTATATCTACGCGTCTTTCGAAAAAGGAGTACAAAATTTTCCACTCGCGTATTAACAGGTATTAATATATAAATTATTGTAACAATCCAGGGAACACAACACAGGTGCTGTTTCACGCGGGTTGTCTGTGAACACTTGGTATTCGTCCGGTCGAGCCAGCTCAGGTGTGCGACGAGTGGCTCTCTCTCGGCCATTTTGATATTAATTGATACAAAATACTTATTGATTTAGTGATAAAAACCAACCTTACAAATACATAAAAGCGGAAAAATCTGCAAGACCTGCCTATGTCGTAAACCGGTACTACGAACTTACGAGGTAGTGAAGGATTAGCTTTTTTTATGTTAATCTGTTAAATTAATAAAATGTATAATGGGGAAAATTGAAAGAGAGCCAGTTGACCGACCTACGTCATTTGGTTCGAATATGTCTGTTCCACGTAAGTCGTGATCTGCCGGCTGAGTTTGACATAAACCGACCAAATTACTTGGATCCACGATCTGTATCTGTTTCAACTTGTCTGATTGTAACCTTTTTTACCGTTGGGAAAATGCGCACCCCTGGTGCGCGGCTTGGGGACGGCTACCAAGGTATGAGAGACTCTTACGGAGACCACGCCAGGCATACCCACTAAAAACCCGACGGGTATTCCTACTTCCGATATGCGCTTTAGGCAAAGCCACGGGATACGCGAGACACACAACAGCGAAATCCTGAATGTACAATCAGAGAAGTCGAAACAGATACATCGTGGATCTAAATAATTTGGTCGCCTATGTCATACTCAGCCGACAGATCACAACTTACGTGGAATTCAAATATTCCGACTAAATGCCGTAAATCCGTTAACTGAATCTCTTTCAATTCACGTCATCTCTTCACAAATCACAACTTTACAATATTGCAAATAAACAAAATCATTTATATCGCCTAAACTTTGGAAAATGTAAACAATATCTTATAAATTGGCGAACCTCCCTTGACTATGATAAAACAGAAAAAATCTCCAAAACCCCATACACTATAATATATTAAAAGTCCTTATACATTTTATATATTAAGATCAGTTTTTGGATTTCGAGGCCAAGATTTGTTTGCCAATAAACAGTTTTATATCTGTTTATTGGCAAACAAATCTGCCATGCCAAGTATTTCTGCTCAAAAGATTCCGAACCCCATCAAGCTCCAACTTTCTGGTATTTATGTGCGATTGCAAACAAAAGTTTCGTTCAATGTTAGCTTAAAATCAGGTAAAAGTTTGCCTGGCGAGTGTTTATGTAACAATTTAGCTTTTAGCAGCAGAGGAGTGTTCGCTGTGAGTAGAGATGAGCTTTGCCTTCATTAACACGATAAATAACATACATAGGGATGTACCTGTATGTTGCCTAAGCTGGCTAAAACATTTGACTCAATCGCGTATTTACATAGAAGTTTGGGTCAGCTCACGACCTCTGTGGTTCAGTTGGTTAGCACGTTGGTAGCTTAAGCCGGGGGTCGCGAGCAAGAAGTTTTTTTAATGTTGCTGTGTCTTGGATGTGTATTAAATATGTGTATCATATAATAAAAATCTTGAATATGTGTATAGTATAAAAGTTTTAAATACATTTCCGTTGTCTGGTACCCGTACCACAAGTCCTTCAGGCACTAACCACAGGATCAGACTGACGTGGTGTAAAGCGTCCAGAGATATTATTTATTTCTGTCGCCTTTCCTACGTAATCTCTTCTCTTCCTAGGAGGCTAGGACGTTGCCGCCTACAGGTATATAACAGTTATTTATAGATCCAGGCCTGGTTTAACTGACTTACAAACGTTTTTTTCGAAGATTCTCTTCGTAAGAACTTTTTAGAATAGACCTAGATGAGAATAGTCTTAGATGAAATTTAATAGATACTTAGGTAGTAGGATACTTTTTATTCAAATTTAACACTTCCGAGGGAAGAATCTTCAAGCGAGCCGATCCATGTTTAAATGATAGTCTTTTTTCTATTTATTAATTTTATTTTATTTTATTGTGCACAAGAAACTTAATAAATTATGAGTTACATAGAAAGACGACACAAAGGAACTGCTTATTTCCGAAGAAATTTCTTACAGCAGCCCTACAGAGAGATATGTGATATTAGATATCAGGTAGAGCGTGCACAATTACAAGAAAAAAAACATGTATAATGTTATATACAATATACATAGTAGTTTGGTGCTCACTGTATCTATATGTCTATATCTATCGTTCGTCGTTGTCGTTCATGTTATTTGTAGTCATAACTCATAGTCTTATTTAAGCCCGTTATTTTGTTACACAGAGGACTAAAAATGTAACATAGCAACATTACTAAGATCAATTCATTTTGTCACTTTTCTTGCAAAAAGGCATTAATTTTTACAAAACGGTAATTTCGCGATTAATTTAAATTGATTTTGATGTAACTGTTTATCAAATGTCTTCGATGTTTTAAAGGAATGTACTAAAATAAATTACAGAAAAAATTCCTTTTGCAAAATTCCTATTACGACCTTTTTAGGCATCCAGAAATTGATTTCCAGAGTTAATCGCGCAAGAACTTAGACATTTATGCTTAGTCAAAAGTATGCTTTGCCCTTCCCCGAGACAAAATGTATCTCCATAGAAATTCTCATCGGATTGGTTTAAGAGGTTTGAGCGGAAATAGGTGGCAGACAAACAGATTGACCTATTCATATATTATTAAAATAGTTCTTTTGCCCAGTTTAAGCCGTAGTGGACATTACAACACTTAGGGCCTGTTTCACCGATTACTGATAAAGTTTCTGTTTTGCTAACCACAACTTAGCTAACTAACAACACTAACTCTATACAATACCTGGCAAATAAAGTTGTGGATAGACTATTTATAAGCGGTGAAACAGGCCCTCAGTCTCAACTAATTTCTATATATACCGAAAACGAGAGCAAAGTGACGAGAAGAAATGAAAAAAATTTGACAGAGGTTTTATGACCACTACCTAGATTGGGCGAAAACACTCTAGTATATGCTTAAATATCCCCATAAAATATGGGAAGAGTGTATGTTTTCTTCTTTGTGAGCTCCACAGGGTAACGATCAGCCATTAAGGCAGGTAGCGGAGCATTACAAACGAGTATGCTTCGTCGCCCATCATGCGAAAAGAAAGTGAAGCTAAGGCTTCCCACTCACGAACGACAAACCCACGACTTTTAGGTATAGAGTTAAATTTTACTACTCGAATGTAACTACTGTATCACATAAGAATAAGTTGGATTTATAAGCCTATATAGGCAGAGTTCGTTAAAATGGCGATTATGAATGAGTACTGAGTTAAGGCATGGCGCCCCCGAAACTGCTCGTTTTCGAAACATTTTAAAAACTGACAGATTTTTGTATAAATGGACGTTGTAGGGCCGGAATAATGATTTGAAATTAAAATAATGTTGATTAGATGGTTAGCTACATAATTAAATCGCAAAGTTACAGATTTATCAAAATTTCATGGGAAGAAAATAGTGTTTACTGGAATGTTGTATAATGTTAGTTATCCTCTTTATCCACTTACGATTTCATTTCACTTCTAAAGTTTGTAAAACATCGTGTTGGCACCAATACAGTGACGTGTCGTGTGAGAGTCACACACTGTCACTTAAGCAGCAGGGTTTTAACTATCACGATTAGTATCATTTCATTAACGTATATCGTCCCTAATTCCCCCTCTTAATCCTGTGGCCGTATCTGAGATCGTGAATTGACTGCAGCTCTATAAATAGTGTACAGGTTTTAGTGGGTACTAAAACCTGTATACTATTTATCGCAACGCAAGACTGCGAGAACGCGTGAGGTTTTTTTCTGCATGCGTGCGCCTTGGATGTTAGCAGACTTTTTTCCAGCCCTCTTGCAGACTCCTAGGCCTCCTAAGCCTTTGGTGTCGCAATGCGCGAAGAGTACAAAGCGTATTGTGACCCTAAAACTAGGACACTCTAGGATACCGTGGAGTGAATTTAAAGATATTGTGTTTCTTGTATTTTATTTTTAAGAACCAATCACCAGTTTTTGATAGTTTACTGAGTTTGAAAATATAGAGGAAATCGTTTTTTTTTATAAAAATAAGGGGGCAAACGAGCAAATAAGTTACCTGATGGAAAGCAACTACCGCCGCCCATAAACACTCGCAACATAAACATTGCACGTGCGTTGCCGGTCTAAAAATAAGAAAATACGTGAAAATTGTAAATGCAAATTGAGATGCGCAAGTATGTTTATTATGTAAAGTACTATCAAAAAAGTTGATTTCAGACTTAGCATGACTATATTAAAGACACGAAAAAATGGATAAACTGTAGAATTTTTGAGAAAAACTGACTGCGTTACCAATCTGCCACTTTGTTTATTCTGCTGTGGAAAGGTGCCATTTCAACACTGCTGCTCCTGATCATGCATATTACAGAATTAAATCTTTATAACAAGCGTTTGCCTGTGGCTTCACTCGCAAGGAATTAGAAAATTGGTAAAAATAAGATTTTTATATATAAATTTTTTAACCAAAAGTGGCCTGTTTCAATCTCTATCCTTTCAACTAAATCTATCCCAAAAATCAAGTCGATTGACCGCTTCGTTAGGGATTGAAGGAAGGACAAACAAACAAACAAATAAACACACTTTACTATTTATAATATTAGTAAGGACTCTGTGTCGCACGTCTATGGCTCGCCTTAAACGTTCCACCCATACGTCAACAAAGTATACAGTGCCTACTGCCCTGGACTTAGAGACTATTTTACAATGGGACGCATTTGTTTATTTACATTATATTAGTCAAAGCATTTTGTGACTCAAGTAAGGTAACAAAGCGAAACGTCTTTCCTAGAATTTATTTTATTTACTATTCGATTTATTGGCCAAAGAAAAACATATGTATTACGAGGTAACTTTATTATGTAATAAATTATATTAGTTAACTATGACTTATATTGTTTTAATGAGGAGCATATATTTTATAATGACAGCTCTTTTTTTTATTCAGACGTTACAATTACGAAAATGAACTGACAAAGTGTTGCACAGTGTATCTCTTTAGTCTCATCTCTCTGGAGCCTCTTGTATACAGTCTCCTGTGAAAGTAACAGAGCTGAAGAGATTTATTTAAATGGTACAAGCGAGCAGATGGGTAACCTGATGGAAAACAACTAAAATCGCCCATAGACACTCGTAACATCCGAAGAGTCGCAAGTGCGTTGCCGGCCCTACTGAGGGAATGGGGATAGTTGGGCTACCGGTAAACTCACTGAGGGATACAGCACTACGACGTTATCTGTGACACCGTGGTATCACTCTGGTCGAGCCGGCACATCCTAGTCGTGCCGGAGCACGACAAAAGTCGGTTTTTTGTGACTTGTGTGGGCAAGCGACATGAATACCCTACCTACAAAATAAATGTTTTTCCTTTAGCGCTGCTAATTTGTAACAAACTCTATAAAACCTAGACACCTTGAATTATTCTTAATTACTTTTGTTACACCTTGTACAGATATTCAAACACGTAATAATTTTTCATAGAAGATTTTTATACAAATTTTCTATTGTACATAATAATATTAATATGAGTCGACTTGCAGAAACTGTGTCATAAACATCGAGACGTAGCAACAGGTGTCAGCGAGCTTGTTTGAACTTCAACAGGTCAAAGCTTCGACCGAATATTACGGGTTAATGTGTTCGACAAAACACTATTTTCATTTGATATATTTCTATTTTCCTTTAATAATTATAAGTTTGTTGTTTCGTAGACAAAGGCTAAAAACGTGAGCTAAGACCATAGGAGTATAAAGCCCTCCCATCTGTCAAATAAAGTTGTGGATAGACTATATATCTGTAAGCGGTACCTGGAGATGAACACACCAGTTTTAATTTTCAATGGTCTGTGTCTCTTCATTTATGATTTTTAATTTTGTGTGACCTAGGTCATGTAGGTCCATATTTTAGCGTCTGCGCCGAACGCCTAGGCTTAGGGCGTAGCCGATGCAATATTGATTCGAAAGTATGTGATGCGCCAACGCCCTTTAGGGCACACCTTTCGCCCTTAATTAACTTTAAGAGATTAAAGTAAAGAAAGAGAAGGTTCTTCTAAACCACAAATTGCTAAAACACAGATGTAGGTAAATGAAATAAAGTGCTTCATTTTATGACGGAAAAATATACAATGGGATGCACCATCGCAGAAATTGATTCCTAGCTAGTAGAGCTCGTTTGCATCTGGTAGCAATTTGTCAATTCCATGTAAGCGATCTGTCGGCTAGGTTTGACATATCTCGACCAGCTTACTTGGATCCGAAATTGGCTCTGTTTTGACTTCCCCGGTACCGTTAGATTTAATGCTTCAAAGATTCCTGACGTCACTCTTAAATAATACCAGTTATCCTGTCTATAGTTTGGCTTATTATTAGTAATAACATATCGAATGTTCCCACAGGCTATTAAGTGTTACGAGTCTGGTCGGGTAATTGTGACCAATTTCTGGAACGCTTTACTACCCATGCAACTATTAAATTGTTATCTTATACTGTCCGCCCTGGTGGCTTGACCATGATTTCAAAATGGAACGGAAAACGTCCCAGTTCTATGGCCATTTGAAAAAAATATATCAAAATATTAAATGTAAAAGTATTAACCAGTGTAGAGGTTTTGGCGGGGATTTCAGAGAGTGATGTTGTGTGTTTTGTATTTTAGCTAAATTTTCGTTATTTCGGTTTTTAATGTGTGATAATGGTAGAATATCGACCGACGGCAATTGATACAACTTCAAGAAAAGTGCTTTTTTCTATTTCCCTTCAACACTCCATCCGAAGTTTTAGTAAAGCTTGACTGGTTTGACCGTTTAACCGTTTTTATTGTATGTAAGCACGGGCGACACGAGGTCACAGCACGGTCTCCGTGCCATGTGAATGCTCTCACAGTTGCTCATACATTACTGCTTTATGCGGCACGGCGACGGTGCGGCAAGTGCTATCGTAGCCGCAGGACTTGCTTAAGCGGAGTATAGAGAACCATTTAGTAGGTATACACTGAAGAGTCACATATATCCTGGCCGACGTCTCAAACCCACCGCTCTCTAAAAAAAGTCATATAACCACCATCTCCTGCCTAGTAACAGGCCAAAAACTAATCTCTCATAACTCTATCATTACTTACAAAGCCCTTAGCTTTAACAAAGAACTTTAAGGCGTGTCTCCACGTCAGAATGACGTTGATAGTTACTCCATTTACGCGCTTCGTATTGAGGTCACTGGTACACACCTATATCGATCTACTTTTGAACTTTCGTTAATTGGAATTACTTTTTTACGTACCGTTCATTTTTTAAACACATTAGAACTTTATTCTGTCTGTTTAACAAAGTCTCGACGTACAAGACAAAGACAATACCTAACGTTGTACTTAGTTATCATCTGTAAATCTTTTTTTATGAGTACAGACTAGGATATAATATGATAATCATTAATAAGGTTGTTTATAAATTAACAAGCGGTCAGTCGTTGTCTTTGTTGCCGGTATTGTTTTAGTACCTAAGCCCTTAATCATTCCTAGTCGTTTAGGAGGAATTTAGTGACAAAGCACGCGAAAAATGTTAATTATTAGCTTCTTCCGCTCATGTCTTTAAGTATAATGAGTTTCAGTCATATTGAATGAGAGTGTCTCATTTAGTTATATCTTGGGACCTGTTGAGCTCCATTCAAAAGCAACAGGTTGTATGTAACCTTTCATATGATAAGATACATATTAGTGAGGTTTCCAAGCTCTTAGTCAACAGGTTTTTCTTTATCAACATTTATGAAATAACACGAGCAGTCGACTCCAATTTATGAGCAGAAGTCAATTTCATATAATATTCTATTCGGCAATTCTATAAATATTAAACTATAAAGTATGTTGGCTTGGACATCTGTTTTGAAGAAAATTGTAAGTAGGACTATATAGAATTATTAAGGATTATTATGTAAATAAAAAAAAGCAGGGCAGTTCAAATCCGCGTCCCGTTAGTTTAGAAAGAAGTTTGTATGTGTAATCATAGAAAAGTGGTGTCAGGGTCGGGTCAGCTAACTTATGATAGAGGATACGGGAATTAGAAATCATGGTCACCGTACATGCCACGCTTCAGCTACGCTTATCCAAAGTTTTAAAAAAGGTTTGTGACCCCTTAAATGCGTCCTTCTATATAAAAAAAAAAAACAGAATTTTCTTAAAATTGTTATAAATACGCAACTAAACAAACCTTATATTGATGAAGTGATATTAGTTTTTTTTTGTTTAATTCAGAATCAAATTATTTTCAAACGTCCAACAAAGTGGGCACGGGACAGCTAATATGTATGTTTTTAAAAGTATAAAAATATTAAAACATCACTTAAACTTCATTGTAATAATTAAAACTACATGGGAACCGTACATTTTTTCTTGAACATATGCCACACCAATATTCAATACTTTATGAAACATTAATTTAATACCCACCAATGATCCAAATCGGGAACATACATGACGTTTCGGTCCAGATTAGAATTCGCCATTCCACGCGCCACTGAGCCGAAGGTCAATAGAATCGTTTGGTTACAACAATCTATAAAGTCAATTAGAAAAGCAGCAATAAATTGTGCTCGTCCATTATATTTTTGGTTGCGTTAATAAGTCACTTTCGCGCGTTTGTTCCTGATAGTTAATTTAACCGCGCGGAAATGGCTGCGCGCACGCAATTTTTATGAACGTGCTCGAGTAAAAAGGTTTAACTTTCCTCAGTTTGTAGTTTGTACGTATACTACATAAGTTTGTTTTGTTTTGCTTGGCACCTTCGATGTTAAACGAGTCTTATATATTAGCAGTATTTTTAGGTTTACTCTCTTCTCCTAATATTGAGAATTATTGCGTTATTTATTTTGCACTTTTTTTTGGGTGATTTTTACTCATACAAAGGTTTTTTTTAACTTTCAGTGCAGATTTTTTTCCTTTACAGTAATTTTCAATGCATACCCCATTTCACTCATGCATACCCCGAATACATTCTGTAAATCCTAAAAGCAATAATTGAGAAGTAACATATAAAAATGTCAACGTGTCTCTACTAATATGTTTCAGGAATTCAATTTGAATTTCGAATAAATGAACATGAAATGTTAAACTAAAAAAAATGCGCAAATTCTGTGAGTAACATCAAAGTATAACCCCTTATAGGTCAACAGCATAAAATTGCCACAGTAAGGTAAATAAGTATGAGAAACAAACAAATCGTTAAGTTAGGCGGAGTATAGAGAGTTCATTCACAGGGCCGGCATTCCCGTCTTAACGGACCACTTATTACGACAGGCAATATTCAAACTAAGATAAAGGGGTATGCGGGAGGCGCGAGTCGACTACAGCGGGACGGGTTCCGTAGAAATTATTATCTCAAACTCAACTGAATGAGAAGAAGTTTTATGTTAAGATGCTTCTCAAAGCAAATAACACTTACATGACACAAAAGATTCAAAAGTAAGTCTCTGTGAAGATTCTTTGAAATTAGTTGTGGAAAGAAATACAATAATTTGTGCGATTCTATGTGAAGATACATGGTTTATATATGGTATTAGTTTGTTAAAATACGCTTATCTTACCTTATTTTCAGTTCTGTCATCAACTAGTTGAAGATATGTGTGGAATACAACATGGACAACTAATACATATTATGAAATTCTCGTTTTTTACATAAATTGAGGAAGAAGAACAAAAATTAGGGTCGTCAATGAGTTGTTTATGCGTATTATCCCTTAAAATAGAGGACTTAGGACTAGAAAAGTGATTTGAACCTACTATTTCAAGACTGACACCTACAAAATTGACGAAATCGGTTCTTCTACTTAAGTTATGGCGAGACAAACAAAACTTAAAAATCCTTTTTATTTATATATTTATTATTGTATAGGGAACCCCAAAAAGGTCCAGCGAGTACCCACCAACGATGAGCATCAATCTACCATGCTAAAGCGTACTACTACGGTTTTTTATTCTTTCTGATTATTAGGCCACATTAAAATGTCAGACAGCGCTCCCCAAACTTTCCTACTACGAAATGAAAAAATAATTTACCTTGGTATTAGGTTAAATATTATTTAATATTTGTAAAAACAATACCTCTGCGAACTTTTCAATAGCTTTAAAGCAGGTATTATTTTTACTTGAACTTGGCATGACACGCTACCGCGTGCAATACATAGATTGTAATAAAAAAAAAAATAGACGACTGTGATACACGATTGGCGGTCCACCACCATTTACCGTTAATTAACTATAACTAAACTAAATAAGCGTGGAATCTTAGAATCGACCCCGAGCAAGAGTAATTAACCCTCTCTTTACGTTGTGAACTGTGAGTACTCCTTGTATAAAATTCACTGTAAAACCAGCGCTAGCTTTAGTTAATTTTTTGTCGACGTGTACTCTCCGGGTCCACCAGCACGCTTGGCAGGGCGACCTTGGATGATTCTTTCTACAACAAAAAATAAAATCATAAAAATAATAATTCAACATATCAACAAAGGAAATCAGCCTATCCAAACAATCTGTTAATTTGAAATGAAATGAAAATGTACTTTATTATACACAATCAAGTACATGGAAACATTAAAAATAATAATAATATTTAAGCAAGAAAGTACACAAAGGCGGTCTTATTACT
>JAOTAV010000091.1:0-10841 GCA_026546445.1 Cyclargus thomasi | reverse complement strand
TTTTATGAAAAATACGCTCATTGACTTTTTATTCAAAGATTTGTTATGGGACAAGAAAAAGTTGATTCACCCTTATATGTCAGCGCACTCTATGATAACTCAAGAGAGAGAGAGAGCGCTCGGGCAAAGAAACAACATGTCAGTAGAATTGTCAAGAGACTCAGGAACCCGTGCATTCTGATCTTTTGTCAAAACTATTGAAGGAAATGTTAGCAAGCCTCCCTTTATAAATAGGTCATTGGTCCACGACGCAAAGAAGATAGTGGTCGTTCACTATGTCTGTATGCTTGTGCATGACAATTATCTTATCGGATTTTCGGCCATTCTGATGTAAATAGTGATAAATAGCAGTATAAATTATCGCCATATACACCAGATGATGATAAAGAGAAATTCTTAACAAAATTTCTTGCGAAAAGTCTTAGGAAACTAAAGTAAGCGATCTGATGTTATACTACGGAGGGTAAATATATTTGATATTAAATATATTTTTAATTAATAAGCCTGTGATAAAAACGATACGTGGAAAAGGAGCCCACTATAGACGTAAACATTTGAAAATATTTGATCTAGAAACTTACTTTGGTAAATATCAAATTTTGGGCGGGAAAGCCAATGTGACCTAAAAATAGAATCGTCCTTTTAATCCCTAAACACCCTGATGTGGGTAATGTTGCTTTTATCTTAACTTCAAGGTGACTCAATTAATATAATAAGCATTAATTTTAATTAAAAATTACTTGCGTGTGTATAATTATTGTTTCCTCTTAATTATGCATAAACAAGTGGACAGAATTTTTATATTTTGTGTACCATGAAATTTAAAGAGAGTCATTTGACGGACCAAACCGTAATTTGGTCGGAAAATGTCAATTCAATGTAAGTTGTGATCTGTCGGCTGAATTTAACATAACCTGACCAAGTTACATAGCTCCACGATCTATATCTGTTTCAAATCTCCCGATTGTATATGATGTGTATAGTGGAAATAAAACATGAAATATTTGAATAATAGGTATTTGTATAAATTATGATTTGCTTTTCAGTCCTGAAAACCCAATATTTGAATGAAATCTATTGAAAATACGAGGCACCTGTCCAAACCTAAACGCCGAATAGCCTGCTAGCATTCTATTTATATTTTGCAATTCAGTTAGCGTTGAATATGCCAATCATTAAAATGTAGGTAATTTTTAGCTATATTATATTGCATGATATTCTATTATATACAAATGTATAAAAATTTTGAACATTTCGCTCAAAAATTCGCCAGCAACTCCTATCAGCCAATAAACTAATATTTGTGTACGAGATATACTTATTTCAAATATTTAGTGTGCTACTAACAATTAGAGTACTAATCCTAATTCGCGCTATTAATTTTTTTTAGTATGGCAAAGAATATACAAAGAAATATTGATATTATTATTATTATATTTCAAGTTCATTCTTTGTCATTTAAACTTGCTTCTTGTATAGTGGCATTTCCATGTCTAGCCCTTGCACGTATTTTAGAAATGATAAAAAATTAATAACGTCACTGTCACAGAGGCGCATTCTGAGAATTGCCCCCCTGATCGCTCATTTCGTTTAGAGCAAAATCTTACCTGCAATGCGCATTTTATATATTTTTTTAAATATGATAACATGTAACTGTTTATTGTTCCAAAAAAAAAAAAATATATATATACGCAAGGAAAATAAATATAGACATGGAAATTCCACTATACAATACGTAAGCTTAAAGCACAAAGTAAGCTCATATAATTATGATCGAACTTCACTTAAGGTAAGTTCATTTGATCTTCAATTATATACTGTGACTAGCTACTGTTATGACTGACTCCCCACAGAATTATGAATTGCATCAGGTCGATCTCAACAGCTACTTTTGGATACTTTTTTGGATGCTAGAAGTGTCAAAAGCTGATGAGATCATCCTATGCGATTCACGAATCTGTCAGGAGTAATGCAACAGAATGCTACAACATTGATTCAATAACAATTCATACCTTTTCCCCACCTAAGTATTATATTTATTTATTATTTGATCGTGCTCTTTTATGCTACGGCTATTAGGTTCCTAGATTAGCATTATTATCAACTCCTCCACAACGCTTTATTATAAACATTGAACTGTTATTTCGCTACGTGTTTGTAGATCGTATATCTGTAATCCCGAGGTGCGCTGGTTATATAACATGATATTTCGTAAACAGATTACAACCTCCCCGGTTTGACTTAATACTCTAATGAAAATACCCTCCCCCAGCACTTATACAGGTTTAAGTGCGTATAAACGTTATAGATTTATTTACTATCAATAATGTCTGTACGGGATCATGATTTATGAGAGATTTACTAAGTAACTAGCTTTTACTAGCGGTTTTCCGACGTGGAAGAAGGATTTTATTATTTTTAGTTTATATCACGATGTAAATTTTCTTAAACATTTAGCTTTTTATATGGACGAATATGTTAATGTTTGCTTTTTCTGAATAATTTTTAATACATAAAATTTGGACAAATGTGGATTGGATCCGAAGATGCTGTACGGAACTCTAAAATCATTACATAGATGGAAGTTCGGAGGTTTTGGCTTTATCTAATCCCCAAATCAAATAAATTCATGAATTCTGTTAATCATCACTGAATAATGAAACATAAAATCTGTTCGATGTTAAGTATAAAATTACGTAGGTAATAAAAAAATATGCAATATTGCAAGTAACACATACTGATTTTTATCCAAAAACCTCTATATATAGAGATACTAGCATTATAATTATACTAGCACACCCAGCAGACGTTTTTCTGCCTTGTTAATTTGTGAATCTAAACTATTCTCAAGTCCCCTTGAACACACAAATAAATTCTAACAGACTAACATAAATACATATTAATAACTAAGACTAAAACTAAACACGTACTGTCTGCGACGTGGACGCGGTGTTCGAAAGTCGTCCTCGGAATTTCCTTTAGACGACTCCAGTTGGCCAGAACTCCTTCTCGAATGTCAGTAGATGGTGTGACGGGATCCTCACCACAAATTAGCTAAAATTCACTTTATGGTGGGACTCCAAACGCTTGACCCCTTAAGGCGAAGTGGGTTTTGCTTCTGATGTCGTTGTTAGTCCACGACCTGCTCGACCGTCGCGGACCAATTCAGCCTGGATGTACAAGGGCGTCGCGGGAGTCTCACACGGCAATAACCGCCCCGTCCCTCGGGTGCGGTGCCGCGATGGTTGTGTATGACGGGTTTCTTCTTCTTCCGCTCGACTTTTATGAACCCGTTATCATCGCACTTTCGGTCATTTTTAGGAGAGGACACTCTTTCTTAAACACCTCTTTGTTACCGTTGTGGTCAGCTTCAGAGAATTTCATGAATCATTAGACCTCAAGCTTATCTTAGTAAAGAAGAAGGCAGCGCGACAAGATTGTGAGACCTCACGCAACTATTAAATAATAAATATAAAAAAGAAGAAGAAGAATAAAAAATAAGAACCTACTTTAGATAGTTTACTTCATAAAAACATTTATCCAAAAGGCATTCATTAAGTTTTCTTTTGAAAGTAATTAAGTTATGTTTTTCAAACTCTTTTGCCAAATTATTATATATCTTAATAACCATAGAATAAGGAATCTAAGGAATGTTGTGCTGTTGCATTTGGGCATGACTAATTTATTGGGATAACGTAGTGACCTGTGTGTCATCTTATCTTTATTTTTTTCAAAATATTTTGGATGTTTTTTAACAAAAATGCACATGTCTCTTACATACAAACATGGCAGCGTAAGTGTATTTAGTTTTTTAAATAACGGTTTGCAGCTTTCAAGTGGCCCCGCACTGCAAATGGCCCTAATACACTTCTTTTGTAATTTAAATACCAAATCAAATTCTACAGAGTTACCCCAGATAATAAGACCGTAGGATAAAATTGAGGAAACATATCCATGGTATGCACAAAGAGCTGCTGATATTGATACAGTCTTGGCCAAGCGTCTCAATGCACATATATAGTCCACATGGGCTTTCCGATCGGAGTGTTGGTCAAATATAAGTCCTAGAAATTTTAATGAATCTACTTCTTCTATATTGATGTCATTGTAAGAAATTTTCTTGGGTATCCGAATTGAATTGTAATATTTAAATTTCATTATTTTGGTTTTACTAAGGTTAACTTGTAAGCCATTTTTATCTAACCGTGATATTATGTCACAGAGAGCATCAATTAATTCTTGTTCATAAAATAAAATATTTTGGCATTTGACCATTATTGTGGTGTCATCAGCAAATAACACCTTTAAATGCTTTGTTGCAGTTGTAACATCATTAATATAAATTAAGAAAAGGAAAGGGCCAATCAAACTTCCTTGTGGAACACCTATATCCAAAATAGCATATTTTGATTTATATATATTTTTTATTTTGCCTATAGTTTTTGTTATTATTGTACATACTTTTCGATTACTTAAATAAGATTTCAACCAGTCATATGCTATTCCTCTTTTCCCATATTTGTCTAGTTTATATATTATGGTTTACTAGGTCAAAAGCCTTGGTCATATCTAAGAATATACCAGTGACAGGTGTTTTGTTATTTAAACTTTCATGCACTATTTTGCTCAAGTAGAAGCATGCATCTGTAGTAGAGCTATTGTCACGGAATCCAAATTGTTCATTTACTAGCAGATTCTGAGTATTAAAAAAGCTTTTTATACGTTTCAGCATGACTTTTTCAAATACTTTAGCAAAAATAGGAATTAAGGTTATTGGGCGGTAGTTGTTTAATTCAGATTTGTCATCTATTTTAAACAGCGGTGTAATAATGGAAATTTTTAAGCGGCTCGGGAAGACACCTTGTTCAAGTAACTGATTTATAATTTTGGCAAGGGGATAGTATAATTGTCCTGCACATTTCTTAATAATATTAGTTCGTATCTCATTATAACCCACAGCGTATGTATTCTTTAATGATAATATTGCATTATAAACGTCACGAGGATCAGTTGGGGATAAAAAAATTGTGTTTGTATTTGTGTTCAGTGAGAAAGCGTTCTCCTGGTTTTTGTTTTTTTCATTCTTAATATTTCCTATACTAGTAAAGAATTAATTAAAAATTTTACATATATCATTAGGTTCAGTATGTTTTTTATTGTCTTTTTTAATATAAGGAATGTCATTATTAACATCATTATTATATCCTAAGCTATCATTTATTATTTTCCATCCTGCCTTGCATTTGTTTTTTTGATTTTTTATATATTTAGTGTTTTTTAATTGTCTTGATTTAAAAATACATTTTTTAATAGATAGTTATATCTTAGCAGATGCTGATTTGTATTATTATTTTTTGTTTTTGAAATTCTGTTTTTTAATTGCATTCTTCTTTTTACCATCATGATTTTCTTATACCTCTAGTCAACCATTGTGTTCGTTGTTTACTCTTATTATTACATATTTTTATAAGCGGAAAACATAATCTATAAAAGAGGATTATGTGATCGTGGAATGTGTTAAATGAATTTTCTACATTGTTCTCATCTCTTATATCTGAAAATGACAAAGCTGAAATGCAATCTATAAATTTACGAACATTATCACCACAATAATCCCTTCTAAATTCCCAGGTTATGTTTGATGTTTGAACCTTCTTGACTTTAATTGTTAGTGTTTGGGCAGTATCATGATCAGACAGTGCTAGGTGATGAATATTTGACTTTGTCATTTTGAGATTGCTAACAATAAGGTCTATACAGGATGATAGTCTAGTAGGGCATGATATGTGTGAAGTTAAATTGTAGTTTTTAAGCAAACTTAGTAATTCTCGTGTATTTTTATTGTTTTTTAGAGTGTCTAAATTCCAATCACCGCATAAGACTATCCTTTTTTCTTTTCTTTTGTTGTTTATATCATGAAGTAGATTATCTAAATTTTTAAAGAAAGAATAAATATCACTTTGAGGTGTTCGATAAATACATACAACATATAATTTAGGATCTTGTAGCTCTATTCCACAGCACACAAATTCGTTTACTATTCCCATATTTTTTATCCATTTTATTTCTTTGCAGTTTAGGAAATTTGCTGTCAATATGCATGAACCCCCTCTCTTGGAATTTCTACAGAAGGCAGATGACATTTTATAACCATGCAACTGAAGCAAGTTTTCCGAACCTTTCTTTATAAATGTTTCTGTGAGACAAATAACTTAGAAGTTGGTTAATATTTGCTTTAAGTCTAATATAGAGCAGTGAAGTAATTCAGATTTATTAATAGCCCCTGCAATATTTTGGTAAAGAATTGTTATACTATCATCGAAAAAACTCCTCATTGCTTGTTCTTTTCATATCGAAATCCGCTAACTTAGTTTTTTTCTTATTTATTACTTTAAAGTAGTATGGTATTGTACCTCTTTTTTTCTTTATGAACTACATTTGGTGAAGAGTCTACCATGGCAATCTTTTTAAAATAGAAAGTAATTTTATTTCTTTGCAAGTCCTTAGATGTATGCTTTGTTTTATCATTATTTATGTAATTATTTGTATTATAGAACGGCAAATAGGTATCGAGATAGTCACTGTAGTCAATATTGAAATTGATTTGTTCTGATATGTCCTTTAAATAACTATCGTTGTTATTGTAAAATCTTTGAGCTTTAATGAAAGTGGTGTTTTTATACAATTTCAAGAGACATTGTATGTGGTTATTGAGAGTTCCAACTCTTAGATAATCATTTGACTGTACCTCTAGCACATAAACACGGACTTTACGGAGCTTATCTAAGGCAAGTGGTAATTCATTCAGAAAGCTACAGGGATTTTTGTCATTTGTACCTACTCCTAATATAACGACATCTCTGTCTTTCATGTCATATTTAAGAAATTCACAACTGCTAAGAGATTCACTACTTAGTGCATTTAGTTTTAAAAAAGAAAAAATATTGTACATATTATTTTTATTTTGTTTTTCATTTCTAGTATGTCTTAATCTATGTGATAAGCCCAAGACACTTTGATCTCCTATTATATGTATGTAGTTCTCTTTCCGCAATGAACTTTTATGATTAGACAGTGATTTTTGTGCACTTTTGAATTTCTGATTTGTTCTCTTCTCAACATTAATATTAAGTGTATGTATTGTGTTGTCGTCCTCTTGAAAGTCGATCCTTTTTTTTATAGAGTTACTTGCGGAGATAAAGCATCTTTTGTTACTTTTTTTTAATACTGCTAACTAGTGCAGATTGAATTTTACTTAATAATTTTATTTTCTTTTCGAGATCTTGAATTTTTTTAAAAAAGATTGTTATTTTATAATAGTAACTTTTCTATTTCTTTATGTGCTATGTCGAGTTGAAGTTGGACATCTTTAAACTTATCACCCAATTCTTGTAATTCTTCATTCATAGTGACAGAAAGATTAGGTAGACTACTAACTTCTGGGTCACGATTTAATGAAGCAAATGAGTTATTATACATTGAGTGATCTAGGTTTGCATCATCGTAATTTATACTATGTCGTCTTCTTACTGTGACAAATTCATCTCCAAGACTGGCTCTGCCCTCCATCCTTTGCGTAAAAAAAAGTTTAGTAATATAGGATGTTTCATATCAAAACTGTAGGTAGAGTCTTGGATACGACCACCTACTCGAATATATCCATCATGAATAAATGGGTTGAGTGCTGTTATATTAGATTTTGGATTTAAAGCCTTTCCTTTTAATAATAAATCTAGTTCCTTTGGAAACGATTGAGCCTGAGAAATAAAAATAACATATTTTAAGCCTTTGTCTATTTCAGACAGTGTTAGAGAACCAGTATTTTTTTTTTCGGGTATTTAGAATTGTGTATAAATCTATGAACATAGCCAAAGATGTTTTGAATAGTGCTGAGCTTTGAATATCTTTCAATATTAAAATTTGGAATATTAAAATTATCATATTTGCTAATTAAGTTTACCTTTACTTCGGGTAAATCGTTCATCTCGATATTAGACTGAAACTGCGATAAAGGCCATTTATTCTCCGGTAATGACAAGAACTCCGGTCCATGCCACCACAAATTGCAATTGGCAACTTCCTTAGGATCGACTCCACGTGAGATGAGATCTGCAGGATTATGATGAGTGGAAATATGACGCCATGAAGTAGTTTTAGTTAGCTCCCGAATAGTGGCAACTCTATTAGCAACAAACGTTTTTAAGTTTTTAGACCCAACACGTAACCAAGCTAACACAATACTAGAGTCAGTCCAGTAGACCGATCGAGATATGTTTCAACTTAAAGCCTTTGTTACGGTAGAGCATAGTTCAGCTGCAAGTAGAGCACCCGAGAGTTCGAGACGAGGTATAGTAATAGGTGTGGATGCGGGAGCAACGCGTGATTTAGCACAAAGTAAATTTACGTGTACCTGACCCTTGGCATTAATCGACCGAATGTAAATACAGGCAGCATAGGCGCGTTGTGAGGCATCGCAAAAACAATGAATTTCGTTATATATAGAATTTGAAATAAACACCGGCCTAGAAATAGATAGAGACGATATAAACTGAAGACCATCGATAAAAGTCTTCCAGGATTTGGCAATCTCTTTAGGGGCTGGTTCGTCCCAATCGAGTTTAAGAGACCATAGAGTCTGCAACAAAATTTTGGGAACAATAGTGCACAAAGATAGGAGGCCCAAGGGATCGAATAATTTGAAAGTCGTGGATAGTATACTGCGTTTTGTAGTTACATCAGGATGTGCTATCGCAACCGGAAATTTGAGAATATCCGATGAAGGATCCCAGCTCAACCCTAGAGTATTTGTTGTTTCACTTACAATTAAATTAGTGTTAGATTGCAGAGATTCAGCAGGCAATAGTGTTAGCAAATTAGAGTGGTACTTATGCAAATTGAAACCTGCATGAGCTAGATTTTCGAAAATCGCCTGCTGAATAGAGCGAAGTTGGATCTCATCATCATGGCCAGTTAGAAGATCGTCGACCAGGAAATCGTTATGTACTATATTTTTTATTATCGGATTATCACATTCCTCACCTATCTGCTAAAGGCAACGTGTAGCTAAGAAACTAGAGCTTGCGAAACCGTAAGTGACCGTATTTAACCTTAAAGTTTGTAATGGTTTGTCCTCTGAATTGCGCCAAAGTATTAATTGATAATTTTGATCAGATTCTGCTAACCAAATTTGACGGTACATTTTCTCTACATCAGCGCTTAAAATATAGCGATGTTGACGGAACCGAATTAACATGTTGAAAAGAGAGTCTTGTATTGACGGTCCTACCATTAGAATGTCGTTGATAGACAAATTAGACGATTTCGTGCGAGCAGATGCATCGAACACAACACGAAGTCGAGTGGACTCGCTGTTTTCACGGATAACCGGATGGTGAGGGATCAAATAACTGTTTTCTGGTCGGTCAACCTCTCAAACCGAGAGATGGCCCAGATTAGCATATTCTTTTATAAAATCGTCATATGCGTATTTAATTTCGGGTTGCTTTCTAAATCTACGTTCTAAGTTCAAAAAATAGGAGTCCCCTTAAATACTTAGGAGATGCTAAAAAAGGTAATTTGACGCAAAAACGCCCGTCCGCAGTACGTTGAGTATTTTGTACAAAATGATTTTCGCAACTTCTTTCCCGATCTGTTAGTAAAGTTTTTTGTGGTAAACTTTCTAATTCCCAGAACCTTTTGAGATCATTGGGACCTATTCGGAACAATACCCTATACAACAAAGAAAAAAATTTAAAAATCGGTTCACAAACGGCGGAACTATGGTTAAACATACATAAAAAAATTTATATCCAAAGTCGAACATATAACCTCCTCGTTTTTGGAAGTCGGTTAAAAATAAAATAAATACAATACGGCCTTACTGATAACGCAGCTGGTTTTACTGATAACGCAGGAATGCAGGATCAGTGCGCAGTGCCTGCGCTGAAGGCAACCGGCGCCAGTCGCTGAATACTCCCAGTATGTATTGCGTTCTTGGATGTGACGCGCCGACACCCTGGAATAGATTTTTTTTAATAATATCTATGGACGCTTCACATCACGTCATTCACGTCACGATTGTTTCGACATTTTGTATTATCGAGAAATAACAAGCAATTAAGTATACAAACAAACCTATAAAGGGACTATGAAATGAAAATGATAGTTTTTTTTTAATACAAGTGAATGTGCCTATTAATATGAAATGTTTGAATGATATTGTTTCTGAAACCTTTTATTAATGTTTCTGAACGAATATTAATATGTTAATAAAATCGTTTTATTTATTATACTATAGTAAATTACAATGAATGGATGCACTTGCGCAGGTAAGCTTTTATAATAGAAATAGAAATTGAAATATTAGGCCAAATTGGTTTAGCAATTTTGTATAAATTGAATTTGAAAACAAGCAAATAGGTACTTAGGTTTGTATAAAGACTTTTAAGTCGCAAATAGGCAAAGATATAGAAAATCTGAAAGCGACAATAGGTGAGGTCTAGACTTACAGATAATAGTAATAGGCAACTTTGCAAAAGAAGGCAATTTGAAAGCGGAAAATTTGTTGAATTTTCAAGACGCAAAAGTAGACATAAATGGGATTAGGAATCTGAAAGCGACAAAGTATGAGGTCTTGTTAAACATTAAGATTTTTAGCAATATTCCGCGAAAATTTTCGCAGAATATTAATAAAAATCTAAATTTACTAAACTTGAAGCTATAGATTTGCGCAAAGTAACGCCTGATTCTATTTTATATTTGTTCATGGGTCAATTTCAACAAATGCTCGGTTTTTTATCATATCGGTGAACTTTTTTATTTATGTTTATTTTATATACTTT
>JAOTAV010000090.1:0-10842 GCA_026546445.1 Cyclargus thomasi | reverse complement strand
CTTTACTTAATCTACTGACTTGACGCTTTGACTGCACTGACGATTTATCTTGACTTTGACTAGACTTTAGACTTGACAAAATATTGTAAGGTTGCTAAAATTATTTGATTAAGAAAATTGATTTCCCGCCTTTATTCGACACTGGCCATGGTTATATAACCGTAGCGCCATAAAAAGAAGATAAAGCAGCAAAGCAACAAATTTATTTAAAAAGTTTTTTAAAGATTTGTTTTTATCATAAAATTATATTCATGATATATATATCATTTTTTTCTATTCTTACTTTTAATACTCATTTTTGTACACACAAAATTGCGGGAACAAGCATTTAATTCCATTATTGTTATGTGTAGATAACATGAACAGATAGTATGATGCAATATAAAAGGTCAAGTAAAACTTGATATACATTATTCACAGTTAACTGGCTGGCATATTATTATCAGTACTAGATATTCCGTTCAGTAATCAAGTACAAGCATGGCGTACATAGTTGACTTGAGATCAGATACGGTGACAAAACCAAATAAATTAATGAAACATGCCATGGTGAATTCTGCACTTGGTGATGATGTGTATGGAGAAGATCCTACTGTCAATGCTTTGGAATCAAAAGTGGCAACTCTATTGGGGAAGCAGGCGGCATTATTTTTGCCTACTGCCACCATGGCCAACTTAGTGGCAGGTTTGTAATGTAACTTTGAAAATCACCTGACAAAATTTTTAAGCTTCTGTCTTTTTTTTAGAAAAAGTCTTATGACATATTTTGTAAAGTTTTATTGTTTTTATAAATATTTCTTAAAAAGTTGGTAAAATCATGTTTTTTTTTTAGTAATGGTGCACTGTAATAAAAGGGGATCTGAAGTTTTGGTTGGGAGTAAGGCTCACATATACAAATACGAACAAGGTAAACAAGCTAAATGTCCAAAAACAAAAAAGCTACTGCAGAAACTGTTGCCTCTAGTTATGTATACTTCTAGAATGGCTATTAAAAGTCCTTTGTTTTGATACACTCCTCAACCTATTTGCTCAAATAAAGATTTTCCAGTCCAAATTGTAAGGTTTCAAAAAAATCACAAAAAATGAAACTCCACCATTTTAATTTTTTGATGTTTTAATGTACCTAGTGTCATTTGGTTATTAAGACGATAGTAACAACACCTCGTATAGCAAAATCTTTTATGTCATTTAGCATCAGGCTGTTGTACAGAACATTAAAATTTACATACAAAAATACACCCGAAAAACATAACCCTCCTTTTGGAACCATCAGGTAAAGGCTAAATTGTTTTTTAATATAAAAAAATCATGAATATGTATTTCTTTATGTATATTTGTAAATAATTAAAACATAACATAAAATTTTCATTTGCATGTGAGCTAAGCATATAAAACTTTCCTTCATATTGATGTCCATAAAAAATTATAACAACCATCTTATTGCTTTTTGTTAGTTTGCCATGTCTCTTAGCTATGGGCCTTTTTTATTTTTCCATAGGTGGTGCATCACATGTCGCAGGTGCCTTACTAAGTACTGTAGAGAACAAACCTGATGGTACCTTTGACCTAGCAGTAGTAGAGGATATGATCCAAGGGTCAGACATTCATGAGCCAGTTACCACTATGATAGCAATCGAAAACACTCACAATGTCTGTGGTGGGAAGGTAATTTCCTCCTTCTTCTAAAACCATGCTTTGGCCCTACAGGCCTGAAAAGTTGTTGTAGGCCACATCCTATGGGCAGCAATGTTTTAGCCTGCCAGAAAGGCAGCAACTCCGGTTTTAAAGTAGCCAATTTTATATTTGTAATATTGGACCCGATAGATGTTGTCCTTCTGGTTTTGGTTTGTTAAAATGATTCTCAAACCCCCTAAAACATGCACAAAAATCTATCAAAATTGGTGCAGCTGTTTGGTAGGAGTTCAGTGACAAATATACTCACACAATAAATATATTTGTTAAGATTATTCATACTAATAATTTCTTTCAGGTAGTGCCCCAAGATTGGATAGACTCTGTCGGTGCGTTATGCAAGAAGCACTCTCTAGCACTGCACATGGATGGTTCCAGGCTGATGAATGCTAGCGTTCAGTCCGGAGTGCAAGCGGACAGGATAGTCCGGGACTGTGATAGCGTGACTCTTTGCTTCAGCAAGGGCTTGGGTGCACCCGCCGGGGCCGCGCTGGCGGGCTCGTATCATTTTATAGAGCAGTAAGTTTTTATAGCTATTAAGTAAAGAAATTAGCCTATTCTCTCTATTCCCGCTTAAAGAGGTGACTGTACAGTTGTAAATCTTCTGATGTTGAAAGAGTTACTCATAGTACTTTCTATCAGCTTGTTTCCCATAATTTTATAAAAAAATTAAACTGCTGTAGCAGGGCCATGCTTCGGCATGAAGTGGCCGGCCGCAGAAGTACCGCGGCCTCACAGACAACTGACGTATAACCATAGCGCTGTGTTCTGTCCAGTGACGTGATTCCCGTAGCCTATTTCTTTAATATGTTACAATTGTCCATGGGCAACCAGTTGCCATCAGGTGACCCTGTTTTACCCAATTTTATAAAAGAAATCAATCATTTCCTGACTGAATCTTTGGTTGTTACTATTCAATAATAATTGTAATATTCTATTAAACTCTGGACAAACCTTTGCGGTTTATGGGGAGTAAATTTTCCACTTTAAGTATAATCTTAAAAAATAAATAATTATGTCCCAGGGCTCGTCGCGCGCGCAAGATGGTGGGCGGTGGCATGCGTCAGGTGGGCGTGCTGGCGGCACCCGCGCTCGTCGCGCTCGACCACGCCCTACCAGCGCTCGCGCTTGACCATAAACGAGCTGATCGTCTAGCACAGAGTATGTACCATCACCTTTCAGACGCAACATAAAAAAGACTTAGAAGAACACCGGTTTCGGTGACGGTGGAATGTCGTACATCCACACAGGTTTTAGAATTGTTTTATAAATCAATACTTTGTTTTCTAGTGAAGGTCTACTGTTCCTGCCCAAGGCCCACTGCAGCTGCTTATATTTAAGTCTTAATTCCCCTCTCGTGCTTGTTATGTGTTTATTCTATGTTTGACGTCTAAGTGTAAATCTAGGTAGTTTACACTATTTTTATGAGGTAGTATTCAGTTTTCCAGTGCAACAGAGGGGCAATTTTTTCGTCGCAGGGTGAAGGTTACGTGCACAGATTTTGTGGTGCTAGGCATGATTTTCTACTTTTGTAGCCATTGAGTGACAGAGTTTAGTCCCAGTTGGAGCTGTTCTGATGCAGTAGCTGGGTTTCTGCTAGTCGCCTGAATAGCTGTGTCATCAGTGTAGGTAGCAGTCTCTACCTCTTCTAATGTTGGAAGGTCCGATGTGTATAGATTATACAGGATTGGACCCAGCACTGAGCCCTGTGGTACCCCTGCCAGTATCTCAAAAAATCAGACGTGGAATCAGCCTCTTTTACTTGAAAACACCGATCAGTTAGATATGATTTTAATAACAAGTAGTAACTATGTGGCAGATATTGTTTTATTTTACAGAGTAGACCAATGTGCCAGACTTTGTCAAAAGCCTGTTAAATGTCCAAAAATTCTGACGAAACATTTTACTTGTTTTCGAGATCTTTTCTAATAACCTGAGCGACCCTGTTGACCTGCTCGATGGTAGAATGTTTCTGCCTGAAGCCAAATTGATGGTTAGGGATGGTGTAGTTTCTTTCTAAGTGGATAATTCGTTTTGAGATTAGTTTTTCAAATATCTTCGAGATATTTACGAGATATGGGTAGAAGGCTGATCGATCTCGTAAACCTGAAAGAAAAAATTTAAAGAACGTGTTTTTAAAAGTTAAATAGCAATACCAGACCACGTCGTGTGAGCAATAGCGCGATGTAGACAACCTGCAGTGACATCTTTAAATATATCAAATCTATTCAAAATCTTTTTAGTACACTTTCTTAACGTAAAGACTGGTAGTGGACAAGGCCTTTGGTTTGCAATCGAGAGGGTGCAGGTTCAAACCCCGGTGGAGGCGTGTACCAATGAGACATTTTCCGATATCAAGTACATAATACGTATGCTCTTTGCCGTGGGAGAGCCATGCTTCGGCACGAATGGGCCGGCTCTACCGGAGTTATACCACGGCCTCACAGAAAACTGGCGTCTGCTCGCTTGCCCCCTAAATATCATAAAAGAAATAAACAACTGTTCAACAGATGTTTAAATATTTGTTATGTGTTCTCACCTGACTCATTGTCTGGTAACTTTCTCGTCAGTAATCCACGGGCTGTTCCTCAAGAACTTCATGGTGGACGTGGCCGGACGACACACAAACATTGTTCTCGTCCGTATACCGGACGCCAGCGCGCTCACCGCGGACATCGTGCTGCAGAGGTTGGCGCAGGTCTGCCAGGCTGAGACGAAGGTAGAAACCACTATAGAATTGAGGCACGGCTAGTTCCCGAACCGGTGGAAGGCAACGTGTAGGTTGGGGATTGCAGTCGCGTGGTTCCGGGTGTGGTGGTCGCGGTCTCGTGGCTGATGGGTCTGGGAATGCTGTAGTTTGTTGGATGTTGGGTTTACTATATGGGCTCATACAAATTGCATGAAATTCTTCAGAGTCTGAAGCTTAAGTTACATCACGGTAATGTATTTTGCTTATTAATATAATATCTAATAACCTTAAAATGTACAACTTACAAAGTACCTTAATTGCGGTGCTACCAGTCTCTTTTGAAATTTTTATATAGTGTGTATGATATGCCTTTATTGTAGTGAACCTAGTGACTGATAAATAGTGGTCGTGGGATTGTGGTTATCGTCCACGGAGCTGCGGGATCTCGCGGTGCGGGGTTGCAATCCCTAATGTAGACATTCTGAAAACATTTGATTCAAATTTACACAGAAATAAATGATTTTGATTTTGAAGACATTTTACAACCTTCGAGTAAATACTTATTTCTTTACTATTGAATCTTAACAAATCTTGTAAGTTTCCTTCTTCATTATTCATCACACACAAATCCACGTTATTTAAATTTCAAATCGTTTTTCCGAGTGCCCAGTGCGAGTTTTTTTTCACATTCGACCGTGAACGCGTTTCGCGTTTACTAAGATTTTATATGGGAATTGTACAGCGCCACCTAGCGATGCTCACAGTCACATCAATAAATCCCATAATATAAAATCTTAGTAAACGTTAAAACGTTTTTTAAATGTAAGTCACCCGCTTCTTCCACTTACTTTAATTAACCTGTACATAATACGAACACTCATTGCCGGGGGATTGGGGAGAGCCATGCTTCGACACGAATAGGCCGGCTGGACCGGAATAATTGCCACATTACCACAGAGTGACATAGGGTACTATGTCACTCTGTGGTACTGTGGTAATCTAATGGTGAAAGAATTTTTGAAATCGGATAAGTATTTTTGAGTTTATTCGTTACAAACATATAAGAATAGAAAGGTTTACTCTTTATTAATAGTTTTAGGGCATGTTTTACCACCTACTGTTAAAGTTTCTGTTAGGCTATCCACAACTTTTTGGCAGATTCGTCATACAAAATCTGTCAAATAAAGTTGTTTCTGTCAAATAAATAGACTATCTGTAAGCGGTGAAAGAGCCCCTAAGACTACATAAGGTTTTTGTCTGTTTCATTATAGGGCGACTGCAAGACGGCGGACGACGAGGGCGTGATAGTGAAGGGGTCGTGTTTCACGCCGAAACTGATGCGCTTCGTGACGCACTGTGACGTCAACGACGAGGACCTGTGGCTCGCCATCATGAAGATCACGTACGTGTTCAAGGAGCTCGACGCCAAGTACCCGGTGTCGCAGTGACGTCACGCGCCGCTTGCCACGCTGTGACGTCACGCGCTCGTCGCTCGTATTGTGTTGTCAAGAACTCGTCGCTTGCCATGCTGTGACGTCACGTTAACGACGCTTGTATTGTGACGTCATGCTCGTCGCTGGTAACACAGTGACGTCACGCACTCGACGCATGCTATACTGTAGCGTCACGCGTTCGTCGCTCGTGACGCCACGCGCTCGTCGCTCGTATTGTGACGCAACGCGCTCATCGCACACTATACTGTTACGTTAAGTACTCGTCGCCCGCCAAATAGTGACAACACACGCTCGACGCACATTATACAATATACTGTGACGTCACGTACTCGTTGCCCGCCAAACAGTGACGTCACACGCTCGACGCACGCCATGCTATGATGTCACGTACTCGACGCCCGTTAATATTTGACGCCGCACGTACTCATCACCAGCTAAACAGTGACGTCACGTACTCATCGCCAGCCAAACAGTGACGTCACGCGCTCGACGCCACTTGTACAGTGACGTCACGCGCTCGACGCCACTTGTACAGTGACGTCACGCGCTCGACGTCACGAGGTTGACGCTAGCTACACTGTGGTGTCAAGCGTTGGACACCAGAAACACCGACGTTACGCACTCGACGCTAGCTATACTGTGACGTCATCGATTTGTCAATCAGCCAGGCTTGTCAATTGCCACTTGAAAAACTCAGTTCCACATAGCGCAAAATTGTTTGTACGACTAGCTTCCACTAATAAACCGAGAGCTGGTAGCAATTTTTGAGTAGGTGTTTAAGGCAAGCTGAAAGCTTTTTATGTATCTCTCCTATTAAACTCGAATACGGAACTACAGACCTGGCTGGTGAGAAGCGGGGCTAAAAAGAAATACAAAAATATATATCGGAATCTGATAGTTTAGTGATAAAAAATCCAGTATAAAAAATTTAGGCTGCCACAAACACATTTTTTATAGTTTACACGTAATTTTTAGCAAACTATTTTTGCACGCACCCGGCAATGTTAAAATCCCCACTAAATCATATGGCCTATCAATTTTTTTTATTCTTTGAATATGCAACTACAACATATAAAAATATTTTTTTAATATATTTTTTTACTTTAGGTAAAATGTAGAGTAGGTCCCGCTTCCCATCAGCCAGGTCTGCAGTGCTGTATGAGGGTGTAATAGGAGAGTTATATGACAAGGTTTCAGCTTGTCTCAGATACCTGCTCAGTATATAGTAATACCTGCTTTGCCATTAGTTCTCAGATTATAAGGCACGCAATGATACTGTCCTGAGAATGTGGTGACTTGACTTAGGTTGTAATTTATACTATTTTTTTTTAAGACATGGTGTAAGTAATGACGTAAGAGAGCGTCCCTTTTAGACTTATGTCTGGTTTACACGTATCAAGTAGATAAGTTGTTAACTTAATTTTAAGGTATAAACCAGCCACTTGCTACTAAATTTTGTTTTCACATGAAGCTAATAACTTAAAATAAGGATAAAATTTAGTTAACTACTTATCTACTTAATACGTGTAAACCGGACATTACTGACAGATAGGCTCGTCTAGATCCAGTCTAATAGCTTATGCTAGACAAATCAATCAATAATAAATAAGTCCCAAAGACTTACTTGTTAGAAAAAGGCTTAAAAAGCTTGGAGCTGAAACTAAAGTTTTCCTAAAAATATACTTGTTTTGTTACTTCATAGTATTGTGTTAATACATATCGTTTTATTTGTCTTTACTAAGAAAAATTATATTCGAAATTGTGCCAAATCCTGTTTATATTAAAAGTTAAAATTATTCATAATAAAAGGGCGAACCTATATTGATTAAAAAATTGCTCAGAATTTTGTGTTGTGTTACTCGTAAGTATAAGACCGTTAAGTATTGGTGTATTTTATTATTACGTTATGTATTAAGTTTAATATGTTATAACATGAGTATAAACTGTTATGTAACATTTTTATTATAGACAGCAGCACCAAGACAAGACGAGACGTTGTACAGTGGGTATTTTTTTAATCGTTCATAATGAAACATTATCTTTACATACCTACAAATTGTACGCTCATATGTAAACGAAGAGGAGCGTTATTTTAAAAGCGCTAGGTTGCACAACGATGCGTATAGAAAATAAAGCTCAATTTCTCATAGCTACCTGTAAAAGGCAAGGCATCGTATTATACAGGTACAATATAACCCTCCGGTCAAATTCTTGTTAAAATTAAAAATACACTTATGTTTTATAGCCACTCAATAATAAAATGTTGAGTAATAGCTGCCGAAAGCTTTCTCAAAAATACACCAAAATAGGTATGTCGACAATATAAAAAATTCGCTATTTTTTATATAAAATTAAGATATAATGGTAAAAAATAAGTAACTTCCAAATTTCAGCTTACTAACTTTTATATATTTTTTACAATAAGCCTTCAAAGTTGGGCAGGCAAGTCAATTTTTAAAGTACTACATTTTTTAAATTTTTATTTACCATTCGATAAATTAGGTAATTAACAACAACTTTTGTTTTGAAACCACTATCATAAAAGCAATATTTAACATAGTTATCAAACAGAGTCATCTCGCGGTGCGTACAAACTACCTAGACGTGACGTCATAACTAGGTATCATTTTGTATGGAGCGTTTTTGTAAGGTCAATTTTATGTGATTTTTAAATTGCCATATCTCTGAGACAATTAAATCTGTCGGCGTCATTCTTTCACCAATATTTCTATTTTTGGGACGTCTTTTATATTTATATTATTATTATAATAAAAAAATATTCGACTAGCCTATTATGGACACTTGATTTGCGTGAGATTGCTAATTGTTGTTTCTACCCCTCACGTTACCCGGATTATGGTCTATCCCATGGCGGATGTTACACTCTCGCCGCGAGACCGGTGAGGGTCTCGTGGCGAGACTTGTTGACAGGCGAGACGAGTCGAGTGCACCCATTTAAGCTCTACCTCGGGCGGTCTCGCTGTGTTTCGGCGAGAGAGTACAACCGCCACTAAAGATTCCATATAAAATTTTGGCCGGGGGGGCTTAATTGCACCTTGTATATTGTGTACGCTGCCCCTTAAGAAAAGAATAACATTTGTATGTTGACAATGTAATTATAGATATATTTAATACGGTATTTTCTGTATTTATGTTGATTTATGAAATATACTGTTAATTATAAGTAAATTTTTATTGTTATAAAATATATTTGCCTAAGAAAATAAAAATATATCAAAAGAGAAAACATTACTTTCTCTTTGTCGTTCCCACACGCTCTTACAAAGCCACAAATTACATACCTGTAATCTCACCTTTGCCCGTGATTGCCTGGAAGAGATTGCTACCTAGTAATATGACCGCCCTTGTGACACCAATGTATTTTTATTATGATTTTGTACAACTTTGGTGTCATTGTATTGTGTGCGCAATAAAGAATAATTCATTCATTCATTCATACCAAAGACTTGATTTTTGGCATCTTGACTTATAGACTTGAAGCGACGGATAGTAACATTAACTAATGTTGGTATTGGAAAACATCATGTTCCCTAAAATGTATGTTCATATTTTTAATTGGTTTTAGAAATTCACACAAGTGATTCCGTGGGCAGAAACTTAACCCATTGCATAATCGGTCGTTAATATAGAAAAATTCTCGTCTCACTCGTCCCAATGCACCACAATAATGTAGAAACCCTTTAAAATACCAATCTTAGTATTTTAGTTATTTATAGTATTTAGTACTAACAAAATTTCGTTCTAATTTTTGCCAATTTCTATTAAGATTTTAATATATCTATTATGTGTTCTAATCAAAATGACTCAAAACAGAGGATAGTAACCTGTTTGTTGTCCTTGCTCGATGCAGAAATAAATAAGCAAACCAGTTTTAAACCTGACGGTGTTTTCTGAGGTTTTCCTCGACAAGTTACATACACTGAATTTATTCTTAGTAAAAACTTCGTCTGTCGTTTGTCTCTGTCAGTTTGGTTTAATCATCGTTTATTCCGAAGCGAATAACTTATGAAACTTAATAATAACAATAAACGGTTAACAGCAAAATTAAAATAAATATTTAATAGTAATAACAAAACATACTCTTTGTTGTGGTGTTACTGATAAAGTTATCAATGCGGTTTTCACAGTAAACTGGGGTTATCCCAGACCAATAAAACTGTAATTTATTTGAGAGTTAGTTATTTGTGAGTGTTTGAAGCGGACGTTCCCACAATAATGCGGTAAGTTGAAATTATTATGGTTATAACTTAAATGAATATACATCTTACACCTGAACTTGTGGATCCGACATAGTTTGTCCTGCCCGGCTGATTTGCGAATCTAAACCTTTTTCAGGGTTCTTTTAACACACACTAAAATTTACATCAGTATCGGTACAGTCGTTTTAGGAGTTCAGTGGCAAACACTTATATTAAGAATACATTAAAAGGAAAACAATTATCAAACATTTGGTTATTTTTCAATTTAACCCTCGTATATTTTATGTGACTTACTCGACTTTGGTTAAACACAAACACACATACACACATACATGCATTCTTAGTTGGTAAGTACATTATTTGCTTTTAGGTAGATATGGGTAACATAAAATTCAACTTCCTCTAGTTGCACTATTTATCAGGTTGAATGATAAATTAGATTCGAATGTTATGGTCCGACAGCTGCCTGCTTAGCATGGTGAGCGGTGACCGAGAAAGTGTTTATCTGCAGCCGGATACACAGAGGGGCAGATAGACATGGGAAATCTGTCATTTTATCCCGGTTTTTTTATGATACTTGGGGGCAACTGCAAGCGAGCAGACGGGTTACCTGATGGTAAGCAACTGCCGTAGCCCATGGACGCTCGTGACATCCGAAGAGTCGCAAGTACGTTGCCGGCTTTTTTTTAGGAGGAAATAGGAAAAGGTGAATTAGGGTAGTTGGGCCACCGGTAAACTCACTGAATGAAACACAGCACAACGCCGTTTCACGCCAGTTTTCTGTGAG
>JAOTAV010000089.1:0-10845 GCA_026546445.1 Cyclargus thomasi | reverse complement strand
TCTCTCTCTCGTGCAGTCATAATTGTCGATATCGACATAATACGTCTCTACTCCCTTACATGCGTACGTCGAGAGATACATTTATAAAATGTGTTGTCATGTAATGGTTCGTATAAAAAAGTAAGCACGGGTTAAAAACAAATCACAATAATTATCTTTAATTATGCCGACAAACTTAAGCAAAAAAATTGTTATGTTAGGGTCAATAGAGATGAAGAGATAAACCGGTGAACGTCGACAAAACGTGTAGACAAAATTTTCAGGATGGCTTATCTTAGCCCGGCAGGCTAGGCTTGCTGACACTGGCTTGTCAACAAATTTACTTAAATTACTAGCTTAGAAATGATGCAAGTTTTTGTTTGTTTGTAATAAGATGAAGCCTATCTGACACAATACAACTTAAATCAAAATCAATTGTATTGGAAAATAAAACTTAACTAAATGAGTTAAAGTTTACAATCGTACAAAAGTTAAAATCGCTGTTTCGGAGCGACTAGGAGCGGAGTAGCGCTTAAGGGCGGTTTTGCCGGTGCCACTTTTTAGATGGCAGCTCTGAATCTTTATAATATTCGAAGACGCAAGGCCAGAAATACCAGCTAAGCAGCCGACAGATGACGACACTAGTTTGCTGTACGGGTTTGAAAAATTGTCCTTGTTTATCCCGAACATTAAGAAGGGCGTCTGACTACTGGCATAAGAGCGAGTATTCAGCAGGCTTACTTTTAAGTAGCAAACTTCATATTAATGTTAGTTATATTGTTGAAAACGTAGTCTGCCACTCTCAGTATATATAATAGTTACTCTTCCACGTGAAAAATACTATCTGGCTTTTTAATAAAACTAGAGGTCGCCCTGTGGTCGGAATTTGACCATAAATATTTCTGAATTCAATCACAGACTTCAATTTGGCATAAAGGTTCTTGTTACCATGCCATTAAATCTTACAAAAAGACTTCAACCAAAAGACTCACAAAAGAGTTTTTCGTGTATGGTAATCGTGTCATGTCAAAATGTTGTAGTGTTCGTAACAGTTGTTTATTAAAAATATGCTATATAAGCATAATTTAAAATAATATTCTACGCTCCTCCTCCATATGAACTATAACAGGGAGAAATTTGATGCTTTTTACAAAATTTTACTGCGGAAATATTACAAACTATATTCTTTTCCCTTAAACCACGGGCGCAGCTCGTGTAAAATAATTGAAAAGAAGCAAAATTCAAGACAAAAGACATGTCCTTGCTCCAGATCCAACACAATTTCGGTAAGTGACCCATTTGGGCGTGTAACAAGTTAAACTGTAAAACATTTAACCCAATTACACGAAACTGCACAAGAAATTAAAAAATGACTGAAACATCTAGCCCAATTACGTTCACAAAGAGTGAACGCTCGCTAAGTCTTAGATTATTAACATAGGGGAAAGCTGCCTCTAATTACAGCCCCATTCTTCCTCTGACGAATACTTCACTGACATTAAATTAAGAAGTTTTATCGTTCGCTGGATTTATTTTGTCATTTTATGAACGACTTTTATTATCGTCACTAATAGTTGCCGTTTTTCATTTTGTTACGTTTATTGTCTTGGACTGGCGGCCAATATGTCGTGATAGATAATAATCGTTTGCGTGATTCTGAGCGTCTATCGATCCACTGACATTTAAAATGCATCCATTAAAAATTGATTGTTAGCAAACTATTGTGTATTCGCTCAAGGTTGGCGGTATGGTTCGTTAACCCTCTGTCAATAAATTTGTCATTTCCATACAAAACGCGATTGTAAACAAAGTGTTGTATTGTCAGTTTGTTGTTGACAACAAACAAACCGTATAGAAATACAGTACAAACCGTATAGAAATTTGACAGAGGGTTAATGAACCATACGACCAATCTTGAGCGAATGCATAATTCCAAAATGGATAGAACATATTTTTTTTGTTCCGTAAACTAATCAGCAGTAGCCAGAACATCGATACTTTTAAATTAATATTACGGTCTGCCTGTCTGTAACCTTTTCACGCCCCAACCGCTAAACCAATTTTGATTAAATTTGGCATTAAGATATTTTGCGTCCCGGGAAAGAACATAGATACTGTTTGTTCCAGTAAAATATACCGTATATTTTACTAGGACAAACAGTATCCCGCGCGATAAACAAATTTTGGCGCAAAGGAATTTCGGGCATTATGTAGTCGAAAATAGATTAAGGGCCTGTTTCACCGCTTACAGATGTTGTATGGAGAATCTGTCAAAAAAGTCGTGAATAACCCAACAGAAACTTTATCAGCAAGCGGTGAAACAGGCTTTAAGTAATCCGTGACTAGTCACTAAGCGCCTAAAACTTAATATCATTCGCGCTAACCTATCACTGCAAAACATCTCCATCTAAAATCAATCCGAGATTTCCTAATTCGATTGTACCTCATGAAGCACTCGGCGTCGGCTGTCAGTTCCAAAGTGCTTCTATTAAATATTAATCCCGAAATTAACCATCTTACCCTTGACAATGGCGGCGGGGTTATTATTCATAATAACCGACAGGAGAGATCAATTCGCCCCGACACTGCGGCGGACCGCTTGAATGATTGTCCGATGTCAGATGCAATAATGAAAATGCCGACGTCGGTAGTCGACGGGATCTTGGAATCGCGTTCTTAAGGTACGAGTCAATCGGAAGTGTAAACATTTCTGTCATACGGTTTTGAATATTTCGGCAGCAGGACTGGAAAGAATCGATTTTAGCGAAAAAATTACTTTCTTTAAGTCATACTTTTTTGTTTCTTCTACCAAGGTTACTTTTGTTTTGATACTGTGCCGTGCCGTTAGAGAGCCATACTTTGGCACGAATGGGTCGACTCGATCGGAGTGATACCACGGCCTCACAGAAAACTGGCGAGAAACGGCGTTGTGCTGTGTTTTGTTTAGTGAGTGAGTTTATATCGATGACCCTACATCCCTAATCCCCTATCCCTATTCCCGTATAAAGGCCGGCAATGCACTTGCGACCGTTCGGATGTCACGAGTGTTCATGAGCGACGGCGGTTGCTTTCCATCATGTAACCCGCCTGCTCGATTGCCCCTTCAATATCATTAAAAAATCCAAAACTATGAGAGTAATATCAAAACTAATCGTTGATAAACTTTCGCCGCTGGATGGTATTCGTCGAGGTAAATTGTCGTTAATATTTAAGCTAATCTGTCCAGGGTTGCCACGCGCAGGCACTATATCACCCGTATTTCGTCACTAGACTTCCAGTAGGCGCCCCTATGATTTGTGATCTTGTGAAGCCATTTTTCATCCACCCTGTCTTCACTAAATCACGCGGCTACTCCTTGTGGTCCAACTATTGGTACCCTTTTAATCCCGCCGAACGATTCTCGACCTTACGCCGTCGACTTAAGACGAATCTTCTCGAGTCTTTTCATCGAACATCTTAAGCATTGTTAATCTTATTTAGTAGGATATTGAATCTAATTTATTACGTTGTAAGGTGGATTTCTCGATGGCTGAATGGTTTTAAATTGGAGCTGGGGTCTAGCAATATTTTTAGTTGTTTACCTTACTTTTGTGTAATAAAATTGCTTTAATGTATAAGGTTTATTCATGTCGTTGCACCGGTTAAGTTCAGTTGTGATTTATGTTGTAGATACATTCACCTAACGGCCTTTAAACGGTGGGCTGGTAGAGCTATTTATAACATAATTTTATATTTAAATTTTGGTCTTTTGTGTACTTTGAGTCAAACTTATATTTAAATAACACAAACAACAAAATAACTTATACTATATTAGGTTTGTTTGTATGCTTTTTTGGATGTTCAATGATTATTCCAGGCACGCAATCAAAATCTAGTAAAAAATGTTTAATATGCATACCGATTGGGTTATCTTACTTCTCACTAATATTATAAATGCAAAAATTTATAAGTTTGTGAGTGCGTATGTTACTTCTTCACGCTTAGACGGCTGGACCGATTCCGGTAAAATTTGGCATGGAGCTAACTGATATTCTCTATTAACACAAAGGTTACTTTTTACGCGGGTATCACTGCGGGGCACAGATATTATATGAATAAATCAGTTGTAATGTAGTTTAAAAGGTGTAACCTGTTTATTGACGGTATTTACCTAGGGCTGCTCACATCTGCCCTTCTATCCATCTACCCTTTGCACGCTAAGATGTAACTGATTTTGTTAAGCAAACGCAAACACGTATTACGTCAACATGGATACCGGGCAGCTAAAGTGGCTGAAGGTTGTGGTAAATGGATTTTTTCTTAGAAATAAAAATTCATTCCTTTAATCCTAAAAAGTTGAGGTTCGATGTAAGAGGCTCGCCACCGCGACCTAAAAATGAAATAAGATGCTTCATGAACTTTTCAACAAAATCTTTCATACATGTGTAATTCTGACGATAATGTGATATTCATATGATGACATCGAGCTGATTTATTTTATTTTACACTTTTTGCACAGTGCACAATGGCGGACTTAAAGCCAGGCATTCTCTACCAGTCAACGTAAACTGGTAGCAACGTAGGGTGGTAGCAGAAACAAAATAATCATCATAGGTGCTTATTTTGACGAGAAAAATAAACGAAACTCTTTTAAAAAGCTTATATAAACATATTTATAGAAAAAAAACAATTAAAGATATTGAAGTTGGAAGGTGGTCATACGAACTCTGTAATTAATCGATGACACCCCCTCGAGTTTAGGCTAAGAGCCTCTCCACACTAAGCGGATTTTGTTCGGAGTGAAGTAAGTTAGTGGATGACATTGACAATAGTTTGTCTGAAACTACTGTCAATGTCATCCGCTAACTAACTTCACTGCGTACCAAATCCGCTTATTATGGACACTGGACAGGCTCGTATTTGATTTATCTTGACACACGCTTTCTTGATAGGTACTTATAGCAATAATTATTAAATAACCATTCTTTGCTTATTACAATATGAAAGCTCTTTTTTTGTATAAATTTTAACATTTTTCCCTTGATTTAGTGGTAATTTATGCTGGTATCAACGATAGTTGTTTACCCATACGCCATCTAGCGGCCACGACGATAACTGTTTGACAATCAAATAAAAAAAAAGAAAACGTCCCATTGTAAGGCATAAAATAGACTTCTGTTAGGTTAAGTGTACCATTGCCATGGCGTTTCCGTTTGCATGTACCAAGTGTAGCCAGTAAATAAAATATTGGGAGGATAGCGAAAATAAACGGTGGAATATTTATTTCTTCCGAGTGTATACATTAACAGAAACCTCTTAAAATGTGATCACGGCATCCACGTTGTGTGTTTCCGTAGAATTCGTTGTGCGCTTCACCTCTTTGTGTCTTCCTTTTCATTTAAACTAAATTTTTTTTTTTAACAAACTTGTATTTACTTTCACCTGTCCTATGGACATGAAAGTTGATACACCCCTGATCCTCGATTGAGCTGAATTTTTGCTTATAATAATCAGATGACAATAATAATATTGCACTATATAAAATAACTCACGGTAGAAATATTGTATATGTAGTTTTTGAAATAATAGATAATATTATATACAATATTTGATGCTGTAGTCAGCATTTTCATTTAATATTTTTAACGTAAATTTAAAAAAAAACATAAAATTTTGCTATTCTAAAAATTTAAGTAGTCACGATTGCCAATAATGAATAATATTTATTTAAACTGAAAATGATAAAACCACAGTATAGAGTAGGTACCTCTACGGTTACACGTTTGACGCTTACAGGTCATTGGTTTTGCAGTTATAATCGACGTAAAGCAAAGAAACGCTTACTTTTCCATAATATAATGATATGCGTTTATATGGGCATTATTCATGATGTCTTGTATGCATAAATAATCATTATTTAAATATTTATTAATGAACTTAGCGTATATATTATTTCGTATCAGCATTTTCGGCAAAACGCGAGGGGCTTATGAGGGGTGAGTTTTTTGTGGTTTGGTATCTATATAAAAATACGCGATCTTTGTACCCCTTTTTACGAAAGATGCGTATATGTAAAAGCAAAAAAATTCTCCCAGTTATAGTTGATATTTTTACTAAATAAAACGCTACGCACACTACAATATTTCGAAATGACACGATAATCATAAATGATATATTCTATTGTTTATGGTCCATGTCTATGTTTTATTTTTAATTTAATGGCCTGGTAGCGAGATCTTTATGCCAAATTAAAATCTGTAATTGAAGGATTGATTTAAATATTGATGGTCGAATTTCGAACACAGAGCCAGTCTAGTGTAAACTGATTACGTAAGAGCTATAAATTCATCAGAACAACGGTATAAGTATATTTTACGAGCTATGATTATATTTGACACAAACAATCCTGAATGCCACAAACGAAGGCTAATATTACTAGTAAAATGTAACCCACAACGGTCTTTATACGGTGTCTAATTTTTAAATTGAGCTAATTTCACGCGTGTATTAATCAAATAGCTAGTCGATAATAATATTTTGAGATTGAGACTGATCAACCTCCCTAGACAAGAGGCAAGCGATTATCGTTTACGAAAATTGCTTGGCGTGTTTTTGTATGGGATTGACATTTTCAAACGACGATTAGATCACGTGACTTTTCGTTCCACAATGTCAATCCCATACATAAACACGCCAAGCGATTATCGAAAACAATAATCGCTTGCCACTTGTCTAGGGGGAGGGAGGGCAGATGATCGAGCTGGAAGTTAGCTATAGGAACTTCGTTAAAATATGCAAACGCATTGCGTGACGTCATTTAGACCTGGACTTAGAGGAGGCGATTGTGGAATGCATGAGATGCATGAACATTAAACGCGTTCAATGAGAACTACGTTTTGTAAAACTTAGCTGTTCCTGTGAATTGTGTAATCCGCTCTAAATGATGATGATGAATGTAGCAGCAGTACATAATCATATTAATAATAACGCCGGGTTGGTCGATGCAAATCATAACGCGTTCTAATTCGCAAATTTAGTTTTGCGAATTCGAAATTGGCACGCCATATTGGGGATTTGGGAATTCAGTATTACCAAGTGTTGATTCGCCCAAATATGTTATTATAATTACCGATGCTGTACTGAAATTTAGTATACACTAGCCTTTGCCAGAGAGTTCGCTCGCGTGTAACTCGAAAATCGTATGTTTAAAAATGTTTCTCTAACCATATTCTCATAAAGGACCGATTTCTCATGGATCGCTTCATTAGATCACCAGTTTATTGACATTGCTTACCATAATTATAATGGATGTTTCGACGAAATCTGAATGAAGTTTCTCTTAAGCTAAATTCTTTGTTTAAAATATTTTAAACGTAAAGTAATTAATAGCTCCGATAAGTGTTATTGCCGTGATAATTTTTTTGGATCGAAATCATAATAATCTTTAAAGAGTTAAGCTCTTTTTTCCTCGATTTTGTTATTCAGCTTCTCTCGGCTTTCATAATTGTTAATTAAAAAGCAAAATTATCCAAATCGGCTCAACTATTTTTGAGTTACACCGAAACCACCTAAAATCCTTGAAGACTATTAGTTTCAAAATGATTATTATTTTATATATTAAAGCAATTCTTAATTTCTACTCCAAGTTTCTTTGTCTTTAATCAAGCTAGAGGATCCATTTACTTGGAAGTAGACCACGATAGTTTTTTTAAACTTCTCGGGGCCTTTAAAATCGCACTTGAATACAGTTTTGTTCCGCACTATGAATAGCTTTTTCGTAGTTAACGAAAAGTTGTTGTAACCGTATTTTTACCAACCGCAGGCGTGCGGTAAAATGTTTACCTGTTTTGGTTAAAACGCTTCCTCTGTACGAGGCCATACGGGGTTCGCACGTATTCGGAAATGACGGCCCCCGGGAGACGCGCCATTTAACGCGCCCCGCGTGTTTATTGTTTCAATATTTCGAATTTAGAATTTTTCTAGATGGCCAAGAGAAAAATTGTTTTTTTTTTTATTCTGATCAGCAATAGTTGTTAGTTTTAGAATGTTTGTTTTTTTTTATTTAAAAAATACGCTTAAGTTTCAACAGACAAAAGCCATAAAGTTATTTCCAGACAGCCGATAGCGTAGCGTTATTTTCTTTTCTGAGATTTATTGAGATTGAAATAATACTTGAACTTAAAAGAAGCCTCGTTTGATAACAAAGAAACTTAATGCTGGAACACGTTGTCCTTGTAAACATTAGAGAGGCCGATATATCTCGAAACTACGCCTTCGCTCATTATTTAGAAGCTCGCGAACGCTCATCAACATTCTTATCTCTTCGGGATAAGGTTGAAAATTCAAAAGCAACTCCTCTAACATATACCTCAAGTAGAATTGTAACATCGCCTTAGCACTTATCTGGAAACAGAGCTGTTTTAATACGAAAAAAGTGTTTTTACGGTGTGTTCTTAAGTGTTTTGTTTTTGTTATCGACCTAGCCATTTTCGTGTTTTACGAAAAGTGAAAATTCCAACATATTAATGGCTTTAAGCTCCGCTGTAAAACTGGACTTGGTTTTTGTTTCGCTGCCTTATTTTGGTTTTGCCTTTACTTAACGCTTTCTGTTCTATTGTGTATCTATGTTATATAGTATATGTATAACCCATATGTCTCAATGTAATTCAAATATATACGTCATTTTGTTCGTTAAGTACCGATTTAAGCTAGTAAACAACTATTCAAAGTTTCAGTTACTTCATTAAATGAACTCTCATTTTAATAGACGTACTTCAACAATAATCACACAAATACTATAATCATTAATCTGAAACTTTAAAAATACTATTATTACGTCACCACACATACAGAACAACTGATTATGACAAGAGTATAATAATAATAACACAACAGTCATGTACATAATGTGTGCCTGTCTTCTACCGTGCGCTTATTGCGTATCTTGCTGGTTCGCACAGTAAAACTCTGAAATTAACCATCACTAGCAGTGTTTCCGGACCGATGCGACCTGCAAACTTTTAAAAAGAGAGAGGTTTTCCCTCTTAAATGGCCGGCAACGCACCGTAACTCTTCTGATATTGCTAGTGTCTATGGGCGGCGATAGTTGCATTTCATCAAGTAATCCGTTTGCTCGTTTGCCCGTTTTATATTAAATGTTAAAATTGGCCCAAGCCCAGAGTGCCGAGTGCGAGTTTTTTTTCGTCGTGAACGTGTTTTACGTTTAGATTTTATATTACGGGCAAGTCCCATAATATAAAATACATGTGAGCATCGCTAGGTGGCGCAGTAGAAATCCCATATAAAATCTTAGTAAACGCAAAACGCGTTCACGCCTCGCGGTCGAAAGTGTTTCTTTGTTTACAGAATATATTTTTATGAAACTAGGTAGGTCCTTAAGACAAGCATTAGCAAGTCTGAATTCACGCGGGAAATAAAATTGAAAATTTTTCTTATTGATTAATGAAGCCCAATGAAGACTGCTATTAGGACCATTCGCAGAGCCCGTACGTAACACTCGCATATTTTAGGGTTCCGTACCCAAAGTGTAAAAACGGGACCCTATTATTAAGACTTCGATGTCAGTCCATCTGTCTGTCTCCAGGCTATCTCAAGAACGGTAATAGCTAGAGACTTGAAATTTTCACAGAATATGCATTTCTGTTGCCGCTATAACAACAAATAGCAAAAATGAAATATGTTAAATATTTAAGAGTCACTATTATACAACAAAAGTGTTTGTTTGATGGCTTCGTCCTATTGATACTAGAAGCGTCCGTGGCCTAATGGGTAGCATTTGGTTCGCACTCGAGAGGGTGCAGGTTTGAACCCCGATGGAGGCGTGTACCAATGAGACTTTTTCCGATCTCAAGTACATAATACGGATGCCGTGGAAGAGCCATGCTTTGGCACGAATGGGCCGGCTCCACGGCCTTACAGAAAACTGGCGTGAAACGGCGTTGTGCTGTGTTTCGTTCAGTGAGTGTGTTTACCGGGGGCCCAACTGCCCTAATCCCCTATCCCTATTCCGTCATAAATGGCTGGAAACGAACTTGCGACTCGTCAGATGTCACGAGTGTCCATGGGCGATGGGCGATATTTAATAATGAGGGATAGGATACGAGGTACGAAATCTGAGTGTTTCTTCACGGAACCACTCTGAATATTCCAACGCAAGTTCGTATTCAAATATTCGTTGCCCTTTCGGCGCCAAGACGCGGACAATAGATCGACGAATTTATACTTACGCTCGTCAAAATTGTATATATATATAGATATATATATATATATATAAAGACTTTGTACCGAATACTTTACTGTAAAAAAAATACCATAGTGGTGAAGTTTTGAAATTATTATTTTTGTTGTACGTAAGTAAAGAAAGGGTTATTTCACAGGAAAATAGAGAATGAGAATCGATTCAAATTTACTAAGAATTTTGTGACTTTGTGCTAAAAATAGTGAGTACTTCAATTCATAAATATTATATGGTTATATATTAAAAAAATCAGAGGTCAAAGGAGCAAACGAGTCTCCTGATGAAAAGACACTACCGACGCTTATGGACATTTGCAACAACAGAAAAGTTGCAGGTACATAGCCGACTCTTTTCTTGAAGGTTTGCAGGTCTAATTGGTCAGGAAACGCTTCTGGCTGCTGTTCATTCCGAAGTCTTACTGCGCACGGCAGAGAGTTACAAAAAATGCACGGTGAAATTTAATCTTGCAGTACTCTACAAGTTTTGTTTAGAAATCGTATTATTTCAGTGTAAAGGTAAGACCGCAGTTATTTGTGGCGACTGTACGTAAAGCGAATAGGGAATATGCATGGTTTTTTATTATTTAATTAAATAAATCTTACGTTATTGAAAAACGATGTAGTCCAATC
>JAOTAV010000088.1:0-10845 GCA_026546445.1 Cyclargus thomasi | reverse complement strand
AAACGACTGGACCGATTTTGATGACATTTTTTGTGTGTGTTCAAGGGGATCTGAGAATGGTTTAGATTCACAAAATAGCTCGGCAGGAGAACGTCTGCGGGGTCAACTTGTCCCATATAAAATCTTAGTAAACGCATTCACGGTCGAATGGGAAAAAAAACTCTCACTCAGAACACTGGCTTTGTTTCTGCTTCCCTAATTGTACAATCAGAGAAGTTGAAACAGATATTGATAATGGATCTAAGTAATTTGGTCAGGCTATGTCACACTCAGCCGACAGATCACATTTTACATGGAATTGACATTTTCTGTTAGATAAATGTTACCTTTACCGTCAAATCGTAACCTCTATGTATCATGACTCATCGATAGGTGCAACATATCGACCCGATTAAGAAAACTCAAAAATGTTCCCAGTTCCTGGTACAAGGGGAGTCGTAGCCAGTGACTCACCGGGAAAGGAATCTTCGGTGATTCACGCTTTTACTCTGCACTCTTTTGAGAGGTTTTGTGAGGTTTGCCTCACATCACGCCACAAAAAATTAACTGCAAGTTAAACTGGATCATAAATTACTAATTTTGATTTTTGTGTCTCTTACATTATTCACTTACCTTTCATATTATCGGTTTCGAATAAATTATAAAAAGTTTGTCTCTGTCTGTGACATCTACACGCCCAAATTGCTCAACGGATTTTGTTAAAAGATATGGAGATACTTTGAGTCCCGGCATAGGATATTTTTATTAAAATTGTGCAATTAACGAATTTTGGCGCAAATGCAACGCAGTTACGCCGTTTTTCCACCAAAACCGTCAACCGAGAACGAGAGTATTTCGGCCCTATAAAATGCAACTTTATGATCTAGGCCATAAGTTTCATTTTTAGCGACGTTACTCTATCGTCAATGCTGTCGCCGTCACTAATGGCGTAGAGGAAAATGAAACTTGTAGTCTATGTCATAAAGTTGCATTTTATCCGCAATATTCTCGTTCCCGATTGACGGTGTTGGTGGACAATCGACCTTACAGGCATCGTCAAGTCTTGAACTAGGTCTTGATTCTTGAATAAACCTTTCGCTCAATTGAGCAAACTGTGTTCTACATTCGAACCGAATTACTTATTACACTTCCATTAGCCAAGCCAAAGTGTATTATAACATTAAATTATAATTTATTATCTATAAAAGAATACACAGATTTGTGTTATAAAAATATCCCAAAAAGTTCTCATGTTACAGGAACGTGGCAGAAATTCCCACATACATTGATGCATCCAGCATCGTGAGAAGTGGACAGGCTTTGATGTTTGACATTTAGACGGAAACCCAGCCGGTTTTGGCAAAGGAAGTGATATTATTTAATTATTTCCTCTCTAGTGCTTATTATGAGAACATAAGATGCATCATTAATTTATATGGCGCCAAATATGTAAATCGGAGTAGTATGGGGAAGTAGCTATTAGTTAACTTGCCAAAATACTTCGTGGCATACTCAGTATATCATCTTCTATTTATGTATATGTGATGAATATCCTTTCGCTTAGAAAGGATATTCATCACGAAATCTCAAAAACTTCACGTACTGCGAATTCCAGACTTTGCATGCAGGTTCTCTTTTAGGACGAAGGTGCACGAAAGCTTGTTTTTGGGGTTTGAAAGTTTGCATGAAAATACTTTTAAAGCGGACGAAGCTGCGGCCAAAAGCTGGTTTCAAATAATAATAAGGCAATACATTAACAATTACTGGAGGTTTTATTACTTATCACAATTTTTTTTAAGACTTAGGCATAAGATTAGAACAAGTTTAGAAATCTAAGGTACTTCTTGCCGAACTGAAATAAAATTAAACGGTGTGTGGGGCAGTTCGTCCCACGCAGTTTTCGCACCTCGGGTGAAATGTCGAAGTACTGTTTTTGAATAGGGCATTTCATATCATGGCGATAGGTGTCGTGTGAACTACCCAATAGATTTTTGGAATTGCTCACTTCGTACCACGGGTTTAAGCGGTGTCTAATACTTAAGTACTACAGACGTATAGAGAATTCATTACAAAAAAAAATGTTTAAAATTAAAACCTTATTTATTGCAAAATCACAAAAATGCTGGTATAAAAATGCAGATTTTAATAATAATTTCATTTTTTGGTATTACCTTTTGGCAATGGAGTCACAATGTTAATTTCTTTATCAACTAGTTTTCTATAGTATGTATTTTCAAAAACTCGTGTTACAGGCATGTGATTTTTTTGTGAAAAGTTGTTTCAATTTTTCTTGAGATTTATCAAAATCTCAGACTACTTCTAATTCTGATTCTTCCTAAGGACCGTGATTGGGGGTAGTCTTTCTCAGTATTATTATTAACAAAGATTTAGTTTGAAATAAAAAAGGTGTCATTTTAAAATTATTTATTACAGCTTACAAAACAATAAGACATAATATATTTTATATTATCGGTTTGCTTACCTACATACTATTAGATTTATTGAAAAATCATTTCATGTATATTGTAAAACAAGTCATTGTACAGAACTAATAAACATAAAAGTTTTATTACCTCTACTGTTTACATAAATTACTTGATGTTCTTTCAACTTTGCACACACAAAAGAAAATCTCACAGGAACCATAAATTTAAGGCTTAAACTCTCCTTATGTCACTTATTAGCTACATAATATAAAATTTTATTATTTATTTTCCATAAAAATAACACAGGAGAAACAGGACAGGTTCTATAACACTTTCTAGCAGTATACTTATAAATGTAACAATTAAGTTCTAAAATTAATTTTTTTGACTTCAATATGGGTTATGAAAATATACTTATTTAAAGAAATTCATTATACAATGGATTAGACCTTTATACTTAAATATAGCTGGTAGGTAGCTTAAATAATATACGAAATTTAATATTGCAGAGATCATAGACTAGATTCTACAGTTTAGTATTTTAATAACCTTGGAAAACGGTAGGTACTTATGCACAAACAACGCGTTCTAAATTCGAGATAAGAGAGAAAGTGACAATTCAATTTTCGAATAAAAAAATAATACTGTAGCATCGCTAAACCTTTCTGTTAACCAATAAAAGTCGATTTATCATACACATTTTGTAGGTACGCATTTTGGTACTCAGCGGGTAAATAAAAATATACAAATGTTTATTTTTAAACATTTGTATTACCCGTTATAGTTTTATGATATTTTTTACAAAATCTTTTATTTGTTTTATGACAACGCTGATATTTTTGTAGCAACTAAATTCTACTTGAAATACAATATTATTAATGACTGCAATAATTATTTATTAGTTCTTGCTGTGCTTGTGTTGCTTGTTACCAACAATGATAAATACAATTTTGAATTTTGAAATCGTCTAGCCTCAATATTCTGTTATCCAAAGTAGCGTTCTTTTACTTTAATCTACTTATCACTAATATAAACGTTTCTCTGTAATAACTTATTATTAATTATTAATTTATTATTTATCACGATGAGATACTTTTAGTTCTCTTTATCACTTGACGCAGACTCAGAGTGCTTCCTCAGCGTCCAATAATCTGAAACAAACAAAAAAATATTTATATAAAAAACGAGCAGATTTCTGTGTTTTTCAAATCGGGAAACAAAATTTATGAATTGTAGTTTATATTTTTTAAACAATTTTAAAGATGAACACCCCTCATCAGACAAAGTGAAAAGTATTCTGTTTGCATAGTTTAAAAATGTTGTAAAAGACAATATGATTTTTGGTTTAGAGTATAAGTCCCACGGGTGAGAAACACAAGTTACTTTGATATCTGATATAAGCGGCCAAAAGAGGTCTTTACGCATTACTATTGTTCCGACACAATAGAATATAGAATTTCTAACTACATAACACTTTGTTAGAAGCAATAAGGTATATATTTCGAAGTCATTTCGAACTTAAAACATACAAGTCTGCAGAATAATGCGTTCGCGCGAAATTTAATAGCACCGTGTTAGCAGGCATGTTATTTCACGCATTGCACGCAATTACAATACGATGTTTTTGCTATAAACCTGGGAAATCACTTTCTTACATTACTAGTAATACAAGAACCCGGTGTAAATTACAAAACATGGAACTATTTTTTCACAGACTAGATCGAAACTTAGTTTCAAGTCTCCTATAGAATTACCAAGTCTTATCTTCCAATAGCTAAAAATTTATCTCAAATAAAATTACCATGCAAACTATCTAAATCAAACTCATCCAAGCGAAAGGTTATCTAACCCGGAGCGAACGAGATGGCAACAAAACCTGTATGCGAGCGGTGTCTGACAGGAGCAAAAAAAGAAAAAAAAACACACCGACTTTATTGAAGCTACCTGAGTTACGCGGTAACATTGTTGGTAAAAATGTTTTTTTTTTTGTTCTGATATGACGAATAGTGTTCGACTTCATTTTCAATTTTAAGAATGATTTTGTACTCGCTGCTTTTATTCGCAGGTTATTTTATGCAAACTTGACTTGTGTTAGCGAATATTTTTAATAAAAGCTTTATAATATTAGTTTAAGATTAAAGTTCGAGAAATATTCATACTAAGAAATATTATTACTAAGCTTTCAATGAAAGTGAAAGCAATTTGTTTGGCGAAATAAAATTCTAAGAACTTGCCCACCGATGGATCGGTTACGAAACGACTACGGAATAAGTTTCGTTCGCTAAAAATAATGACCACGTGTGGTTTCATTTCATTTATTTCTGCATCCTACTGACATCACAAATTTTTTAATTATTTCTCGAATTTTGAGACGAGATTTGCTCGCTACAAATCAAAACGAATACCTTCGTAGATATTTAGAATCCATATGAAAGAGATGTCTTGAAAAGATTGGTAACTATTTAACTAATCATAATTATTTATTATAATTGATTAAGAGTTTTGATGTTCTTTAAAAAATTTTAATTCAAATATTAATATTTACATAATATTTATTAGTGTAGGTAAATAAAAAAGAGAATCATAATAATATTATGTGACAGATGTTCGTAATTAATTAAAAATCTTATATTGATCTAATTAAATCAACATCTGGCTTCTAATATATATTCAGTTGTTAATTTTTTACAACCTTGCCAACCATCAGCAGCTGTTTACTATGTAAAAACATTTTCAAATTTTAAGATTTATAGTTCTAAATAGGTAATAAACTTAGACAAATTTCTTTATTTAAATCGGGACCTAAATATTATAATATATAGAATCAGAATCAAACCACTACATTATGTAAATTAAGATCCCGCTTTAATGTTTTAACAAGATTAAAACATGTGATACGCCAATTCTTCGTACCAAAACTCACAAGACTCTTCAATACAGTTCCTTTGTACGCCCCTCATCAATCTTCTAAACTCAAAAGTTGCGAGATATATACATTTTTTATTATTACTTAGTATCATTTTCATAGTTTAGTCTTACATATATCATTAGTATCATTAATAATCTATGTAAGACTAATTAAAATGAATAATAATAATATAGCCTCAATAACTCTGAATAAAAGACATGATTATTCTGAATAACTGAAGCTGTCTCAAAAAAAAAAAGATTTTTCGAGAAATTCATAACCGAAGTTATCATGTAACTATTTGATCTATAAACCGCTCCTGTAGTCTAGACTAATTAGATGACGCAAGTCTAGATGCCGATGTTCTGGCAAGTCATCGGTGAAGATTAATTTAAATCCAGAAAATTTTAAAACATATAGCATGTCATTATATTAGCATGAAACGCTACAGTTATTGCTATTTGCGTGAAGGTACTATGTTGGTGTACCTCACTCTATACTATATAATATGAGTTTTTACATATATAATATGATTTTTTACAAAACCTTCGAATTTAATTATTTACCGTGAAACGATGTAATTTAGTAAGGCTATTTTAGAGTATTTTCTAAGTGGAAAATAAATTTTTAACTTTATACTAAAAAAAAAATAAATGTTTAATTATTTTCTAAGTTAAAAATAAGTAAAGCATTACAAAATAGGAATTTTTACTGGCTTCGTTCACGCTGTATTGTATCCAATTGAAGCTAATCTTGTCAGTGATACTGGAGTGCAGTGTGACTAATTTGTGTAATATAATTTTTATCTCAAAATCTTACTTCACAAGATTTTCCAAAAGCTTATTTCACAAGCAGGCAGAAACCCGAAACTACTAACCTAAATTTTAGTAGTAAACCGGTTGTGTGTAATAAATAATAATATGATCAATTATTATAAAAATTAAAATACTTTTTTTAGTAATTGTGATACACATTGAGATACATTAAAAACAAATAACTAGTAACTTGTGGATGGACAATTATTATTTAGCTACAAGTACCAACTACCAATCCGCTCTAAAAAAAAAGTAAGTACAGAAAAACAAAAAGAATTCGATTTTCGAAAGATTTGTTTACCAACATTCGCGAGTTGTCGATTTCGCGTCCCGTTATAGTGGGGTTGTTGACCGTATTATCATAACATACTATGTACGATCATGGGCTACGTTTCTCACATAATAAAGGATTAAATCCCATACAAGTGTTTCACATAGAAAGTTTTGTTTATAAAATCTAATCTCTGCACAATAGATGTTTGTTTCTGTGAATATTTGTGATTAAAAATGCAAATTAATAACAAGTTCATCATAAATAATAGACAGTAAATAACTTTTGCTTAAGTTAATGAAATTGTCGGGCGAACGAGGCGAGCCCATTACAGCATGTAACAAAAGTAAATGATAAAACTATCTTTCTCTCTATACTAGGATCGTATTGTGGCGGTACCCACATTAAGCGTAATAATCCTGCAGCGCGCTATCGAAGTTCTCGAAACACGGCGGTATATATACGAAAGCTGATTGTGTTACGTGGGCTTCGGCCTGACCGAGTATAACACCTTTCTCGGTCGGAAGATCTTCCTTTGACCACCACGTTCATATCCCACAATATCTATCCGTAATAAAGGATTCACTTTGAAAGTAGCGGCACTGAAAGCGAAGAAATTCGTGATTTGTATGGTCAAGCGACATGCGTTTGTGACTACAAATCACACTTTTTTTAGTTTTCAATGCTACGATTTTTATTGTTAACACTATATCATGGACACAGACGATCCTTGAAGTTTTATCACTTTTGTTAAATCCTGTATATCCCACTGCCAGTACATTTCTGTGGTACACTTTACGGAAAAACTAAAAGAGCTTTAGCTTTGGGCTTTAGCATAGCAATTTAAATACATGTGTAAATGTGTTAAAAAAAATAGCAATAATTTTAAGGATAATAAGAAAAATAAAATAATATTATATATACACTACTTACGCCATCTGCGAGTTGAGATGTGTAACAGTAAAACTAAACTTATCTTAATAGTTGCACATCTCAACTCATAGATGGCGTTAGTATTTATTATTATCTAAAATCATCGTTCAGTAAAACGAACTGAGGATCCAATATCCACAACTTGTATCCAGAATCGTAAAATTTTATAAAAAAAATCTGTCACAGCCACATAATACTTTGAAAAACTCTATGTTTACAAAACAACTACAGCATTTAAAAATATCGCGAGCCCTCCATAAAGCTGTGCTTTTTCCCTTTTTTGCATTTTATTAAAATTTAAAAAGGATAATCCTTTAATCCTAATTAAAAATAAGCCTAGAAACAGTGTCCAATTATTTTTTATCGAAGTCGCAAATCAAAACATTTCGGCAAAAAGACATCTGCTGTTAAATGATCAGATTATTTTTATTGAACCTTGATTTTAGTGTTAGCAGGTGCATAAACTAGTTTTATTAATTAAAAAAATGTTAAAACGCGCAATTACTTTTTTTTAATTATCTGAAGTCTTTGTATAAAAGACCAAGTGCGTGTTGGATTAACGCACGAAGAGTTACGTATCACTAAGGGGTAAACATTGAAGACAATTAAGTTATTTTTTTTTCGAAAGGGTCTAAGCTACTGGTCTGGACCTAGGTAGTTTAATCGTGGCTATAACTAGTCTGGTGCTAGCTGGTTCTGAGCCGAAAAAATGAGGAGGCCTGGCCCCCCTAACATCTCACGGGTGATATTCTAATCGGGGAAATGTTGGGGAATGCTACGAGAACTTTTTTTTATCTGACGGTGGGGACATCCGACCCCTAAAGTAGGTTTAAGAAGTCAAATATCTTTAGCTTTACACTTCTGTACTAGCGATAGCACGTATAGGTAGTGCAGCGCCATCTAGTACCAAGAAAAAGAATCTTGAACAACATACGTTGAGATTATCAGAGTCACTCATTATTGTTCAATTTATTTTGTCTTAGTATTTTTTGTTATAGCGGCAATAGAAATACACATTCTGTGAAAATTCCAACTCTAATTATTACCACCAGACAGACAGACATCAAAGTCTTAACAATAGGGTCCCCTTTTTACATTTTGGCTATGAAACTCTTTTTTTAACGTAGAGAAATGCTGTGACACATTCCGCAGGGGATGGGGCTCCCACTGCGGATATGTAAGCTCACTATGGCTGGCCACAGCCCTACCTACTAAAACTCTACGATGTTCTTCGACACGCTGGACTGAGTACCACCGATAACAGCGACATGGCGTCCGGGACTGGCTATGAAACCCTGCCCTACCCATCAAAACTCCACGGAGTTTCTCTCGACGCCTAACACGAAGCTACGGGCATCGACCTTCTATAGCTTCGTCAACGGTTGTCCGACTTTCGCTAGACCATAATCGTTTGTGGGCGTATTATCGCCGGACCAGGGCTTGTCTAGGCCCTCCCTCACTGGAGTTGTGATGCACGGAACGCACTGTGCATCCCCACGCCGCTACCCCGAGTACCCTGGTGAAGGTGGATCAAGGTACTGCGTGTCGCTCACGTCTCCGCCTCGGCCTTCTCGAGGGCTCGACCGCCTCCCTTTCCCTGCTGCGTTCGGCCTCCTCTTTGGCAGCCATGACCTCCTGTGCGAAATCGTCGACTGCGACCCACGCGGTCCCTCTACGCAGCATGGAACAAATCGGCCTGCTATGCAGACGAAACGTGTGTAGTTATTCGCGCACGAACGCACAGAGGCCGATTAACTTTTAGTCTTGGTCAGCTTCGATCTGATGCTTTCTTTGCTGTCTCAAGTTGTGTCCATTAGTTCTTGCTACTTTAAAATAATTACAGTATTTTACCTATTAAGTTGCACTATGAGTATAATTAATTTAAGTACCTACTGTTCACAAATTGGCACTTGTTCAGATACTATATAAAAATGTTTAACGTACTATGTAAATATTATCGATAAACCATCGAAAGAAAAATTAAGATAAATAAATAAATAAAAAGAAATAAAATGTCCAGTTACCGTGGCTTGTTCAATTTTGAGCGAACGCCACGGGCATGTACATTACAACATGCAGCATACTATGAACTTGTAAGGTTAGGTTAGGTTAGGTTAGGTATGCCTTGATATTGTTTTCCACACAGCAGCTTATCAGGTAAGTTCAACGACATTGTAAGACCCTTGGCTTGGTTATGTAACTCGTAATCAATGTTAAATAATAATTTATAACACGATTTTCATTAAGTGTACCAGTTAAAACTTATTATTTTTCTTTCACACCTAAGTGTTTCCTCCATCAAAAAAGCTTAAAAACTGCAGCTATTTATGGCGTATATTAAAACTAATTCGACTTTTTAGTCCACATAAGTATTAGCATTCATTGGACTGTTTTACACACAATATAATATTATTATTATGTTTTAAGACATAACACTTGTAATCTACTAAAACGAAGCCAAAAGTAAACTGATATAAAAACGGTAGAATTTTGAGGATTGTATGAAGGACGTCCAATTTAAATGTTAATTGCCAGTGTCTACAATGTAATTACCACGATTTGACATTAACATCTAAAGGTCAAGCGATTTTATATGCTACGTGACTCACAAAACTTAGCGTTAACATTTTTGGCTTCAAAACTTTTCCTAAAACGCATGCCCCTTAATATTTCCAAAAATTAAATAAGTAGTGTGTGTTGCTGTTAAAACTAATAACATGTTTAATATACCTAAGTAATTACAACCGTAAATTTATTTAATAGACAAAATATGTTCTTACTACTTGTTTGTAATGTATGGTTCTGTACGTACAATTTCTATTCTGTGGTTGTCTCATTCCATACAACGCTATATTTCATCTCACAGTTCTTTATACCCGCAACATAAGGTCCACTATAGCCATCCAGAGGGAAACAAACTATCTTGCCTAGCAACAGTCCCCCTCCCCGGAAGGCAGGGACATAGACCACGGTGGTCACGCTGCTGCCCGTTCCGCCTCGGTTCCCAACGGAATTTTAATGGGAACTTTTTTCCCATGGATGCGGGAATTGTCGATCATTACAGGGTTATAATGTCTTTGAGATTTCATCAACTTAACCCTATGGTAGTCAAGGAAAAATTAAGTTTTGCTGTATGGACTATGGAGATCCCGATCTATGTAGCAAGATATTGATAAGGATGCATAGGAATACAAAGTTTGTAGTTTATAGTCATTGTATCTCGTTTTAATTGATATCGAAACAAAGAAAGTGACATACATAAAGCGAAAATCCTCGTGATCGGAAGTCGAAACGCCTTTTTCTATATCTCACGACAGGATTTTGCCTTCCTAACGATCGACTTTTTTCTGGACGTCTGTTATCCGGCGAAGGTGGACGGAACAAAAAAGGGTCGAGGAACACCTGTCCGCTCTAACGGATCTAGACCGGAATTGCGTTTAGAGCAGTCTTTCCCAAAGTGGGCGATAACGCCCCCTTGTGGGCGCTGCAGGTCTCAAGGGGGGCGGTAAGAGA
>JAOTAV010000087.1:0-10845 GCA_026546445.1 Cyclargus thomasi | reverse complement strand
AAGTCAATTGTTGGCCGTATATTGAATTGCCTGGAACCATGCAGGTTTCGTAAACGGTCATAATAGCCCTGCAGGGCAGTATTCAAAATTTGACTATAAATATTTCTCAATTCAATTACAGATCAGACATTACCAGGCATACATTTTATTAAAAAAATTACAGATTTCAACCATAAACAAAAGAGTATTTCGTTTATGATTATCGTGTCATGTCAAAATATTGTTGCATATTATCTATTAAAAATATGCAAGATTTAGACATATTGTAAAATTATATTGGTATTCCACGCTCCCTTATTGATATCAACTGTAACTGGGATAAATTTTATGCCTTTACATCTACGCGTCTTTGGTAAAAAGGGGTACAAAATTTTCATTTTAATAATATTTTAGTAATAAAGAAGAAAATGTAATACATAATTGATTATCTCTGTAAAAACTGAATTGATTTTGATGAAATTCTGTAAAATATTTTTATCGAATTTCACTAACGACAATCATGGCATCACAGTTTTCCGTCATAACCGGACGAGGAAAAAAAAAAAGTTTCTTCGTCAACACAGTGGAAAGGCAATATGTGAATGCGTAGATTTGGTCAGTGTCTATGTACAGTAGAGAAGTGTTTCGAGCATCGAATGGCACAACAAAATAGCCACTTGTGTGTCCCAGGAACAGCCTACGTACCGATAGAAATGGCTTTATCAAAGGCTGTGGTATGCAAAGATAGCTCTAAAAGACAATTAAGTAATGATTTTTGGTGTGTCCGTATCCTAGTAGGTAAGACCATAGACCAAATTTTTTATAGACTTACAGATTACCATACAAAATTTCGTATACGGGAAAATCTCTTAGGTCTAGATGGCGCTAGTCACGATGCTGGCTAAATTCGTAAGTATAATAATACAACAAAACTAGACATTTATATCAAACGGAGTAAAACGCGAAGAAACATTTTTCTACATTTTTACATCATATAAACACTCGTATATTAATAAATAAAATTTTCTAAAATAATACATTAACACCAATCCTTACAGCCAGTTTTAGGCTGCAACTGGTAGATGGCATCATTATAATTTACAAAGTTACTTGGATATTCAACACAAGATAGGTGCTAAATAAGTATTTTTGCGCCAACTTGTGCTAAAATAGCAAGAACGCATAAAATATATCAATAAATATTATTAAAGAACCAAAAACTTAGATCTGCAAAATTTTAATGAATGCCATTCCCGGTAAAGTTATTCAGTGACTAACGGAGTAATTTTAAGGGAATAATTTTTGTGTATCTGAGTTTGCAACGAGTTTTAACCGTAGTCTACTAAATGGCAAGTTTCACACTAATCTTTTATTCGATATGGCATATTTGATACTCTTAGTGACATCTATCGGTCAGATGCTAACAAAAACTACGGACACGCAGATTTGAATGGGGTCCGCTACTCTCGGTATAATACCTCTATGGTAAGAGACCTTTGGTTCGCACTCGAGAGGGTGCAGGTTTGAAACCCGGTGGAGGCGTGTATCAATGAGACATTTTCCGATCTCAAGTACATAATACGGGTGTTCATTGCCGTGGGAGAGCCATCCACAAATGGGCTGGCTCAACCGGAGTGATACCACGGCCTCACAAAAAACTGGCGTGAAACGGCGTTGTTCTGTGTTTCGTTCAGTGAGTGAGTTTACCGGTGGTCCAACTTCTACAATCCTTTATCCCTTTTCCCATTCCTTCTTCACTAATAAAGGCCGGTAACGCACCTGCAACTCTTCGGATGTCACGAGTGTCTATGGACAGCGGCAGTTGCTTTCCATCAGGTAACCCATCTGTTCGCTTGCCCCCTAAATGTAATAAAAAAAGATGAAAAAATGCATTTTTATAGTTTCAATGATTAAGAAGTCAGCTCGTTGAATTCGCTTAGGGGGGTTAGTTAATATGGTATAAGTCGGCGCGAGTGATCATTGACCTTACTAAGTAGCCATACTACATTGTATATAAGCACAATTTCAATTAAAAAAAACTCTTAACATCACAGGGCACAGAAATATTATGGACCTATTGAAAAATTCTTGTAACACCTAATATGATGTTAATAATAATTTGCAACATTTCTCCAAAAGGAGAAAAACATTTCTTAAGGTCTGTTATTTCATTGTCAATCGAAGCTTACTAGGAAATCAAATTAAAAATGTTAAGTGTTCAATAAACGCTTCTGCCTTATATTATATCTATGGACGCGTCACACCACGTCAGTCTGGCCCCGTGCTAAGTACCCGAAGGACATTTACAGGTGTCAGACAACGGAAATATATTTAACACATTTATACAATACACATATTTACCATTTTTATTATATAATACACATATTTCAATTACATCCATGACCCAGGGTAATTGAAAAACTTTTTGTTCCGTCGGTGGGATTCAAACCCGCGACCCCCGGCGTGAGCTACCAAAGCGCTCAACTGCACCACAGACGTCGTCTTTCGCCATGATACCCCCATTACAAATTCGAATTGTCTCAGTTATCAAATCAAAATCTTTTTATTCAAAATAAGTACCTTAAGTACACTTTCTGAACGTCGAGACTACGATGCCTCCCACCGGTTCGGGAACTAACCCGGCGAGAAGAACCGGCGTAAGAAATTGGCAGAAGAACCGGCGTAAGAAACTCATAGAAGAACCGGCGTAAGAAATTGGCAGAAGAACCGGCGTAAGAAACTCGCATTTTTTTATGGCCCTATAGCTGGTTGGACGCGCAATTTTAGGGTTTTCTCATTATTGTATATTTATGTATGTTAAAAATTATCCTGCTCTGGATATAACCTAACTCTACGGTCGTGTCCCAATTCGCACCTATTTCGGTTTTAGAGTTTACACGACTCGTATTGGAATAGAATGGTCTGGTAATAAAATGAACTGGTAACATTCAAATATTTCGACCACTGCAAAACCAGCGAGACCGCATACGTCTAAAATTAATACCAGTTTTTTTTTAATTTCATTTTTATTATTTAAGGCGGGGGGGATGTTATTAATGAAATGAATTGGCTAAATTTAGGCTTAAGCTTCCTTCAAATATTAAAAGATGCACGGATCCCGTCAAAATCGAATAAAATGATGGCACCAAGGCTATCTGACACAAAACAAATTAAATCAAAATCAAGTGTATTGAAAATATAACTTAACTTAGGGCCTGTTTCACTGCTTACTGTTAAAGTTTCTGATAGGCTACGCACAACTTTTTTGTTAGATTCTCCATACAAAATATGCCAAATATTGTTGTATGTGTACATAAATAACTATCTGTAAGCGGTGAAACAGCCCCTTAATGTATTAAAGTTCACAATCGTACAAAAGTTATGATCGCGGTCTCGGAGCGCGGTTGCCGGTGCCACTTTTAGACGGCAACTTTTTAGAAGGCATTAACACATTTTAAAAATCTACTAAAACCAGCTTTTGTCCGTTGCTCGCGTTAAGAAGTATTTTCCCCCCTCCTTTCCATTTCCCTTGTGAGTAAAATTTATCGAAATCCTTTAACAACCGACACCTACGTCATAATATCTTTTTTTAAGATATTTAGAGGGCAAGCGAGAAAACGGGTTACCTCTAGACTCTTGCGATATCCGAAGAGTCGCAAGCGCTTTGCCGGCCTTTATGAGGGGATAGGGGATTAGGGAAGTTGGGCCACTGCTCGCTTGCCCTCTAAATATCGTAAAAAAAATTATACGACCCTGTTACAACTGTACTGTGACCCTGACCTGTTAGTAACAGAACAAAAACGAAAAAAAAACCGAACATTAGTACATACCATTAGTTTCAGGTAAAACAACAACATACGTGCCTAATGGAATATGAAACATAAAATACAGACACTACGCACGTGCGTTCGTCTCCGCTAGCCACGCGGCTAACTGAGCTCTTATATATACATACGAGTACATCTTATATATACTTATATTACATTGAACAAAAAATTAAATCAATAAAAAAGTAAACTAAAAAGTATTAAATAACATTTATTCTATAATAGTGCCTGTTTCACAATTGGGTGAGGCATCAGCCTATTTCCGTATACAATTTTCATTATTTTAAATTCGGTACCAGCTTACATGTCATGAACTGTCCAAATTTTTGACTGGTACCGACTTAAAAATTAGGGGGTGTTAAGAAACAATAAAAGACACATATCGACAAAAAAAAGTTGTCTGTTAGTACGCGCTAATCTCAGAAACTACTGAACGGATTTGAATAAAACTTTTTTGTTTAATAGCTATTAGGTCTGGGCACATATAGGATACTTTTTATCCTGGGTAAAATGTACGATTCCCGCGTGATATACAAAAAATTGCGCAACGAAGTTGCAGGCACCAACTAGTAACATAATAATTCAATGCTGATGCTGATTCAAATGAGAACCGGTACAAGAAACCTGCAAACTTATATTTTGTTTGTTACGCCGGTTCATCTCGCACGGCTAGTTCCCAAACCGGTGGCGGGTCACATGCAGACATTCTGAAACATATGGTTCAAGTTCACTCGGAAATAAAATATTTTTAATTTTATTTTGTAAAAGAATGACATTTGCATTGGCTAACTCATGTCTCTGGGTCGCTTGCACATAACAAGAAAATCTTATCGTTTTCGGCGCTGCCTTCACATTCTTGGATGTGTATTAGATACAACGGCTTTACAGAAAACTGGCGTGAAACGGCGTTGTGCTGCGTTTCGTTCAGTGAATGAGTTTACCGGTGGCCCAACTTGCCTAATCCACCTGTCCCGATTCCGATTCCCTAATGCCACTTGCGGCTCTTCGGATGTTACGAGTGTCTAAGGATGACGTCAGTTTTTTTCCATCAGATAACTCGTCTGCTCACCTGCCCCTATATATCATAAAAAAGATCACAGTAAACCTCTCACGGCTTCACGTTATAAACCCTTAAGAATTATTACTTACATTTATAACGCCTTGTATAAAATAATCCATAATTATAAATCGTTAGGTCAAAGGACAACTTGATTTTAGCGTGAATATCTAACTACACTATCAACCCATTCTAATGTGAGCTTAAAACAGTAATGGAGATTTTACAGAAACTACACGGGATCGAAAAGAGTTAATTGAAATAAATGCCCCAAGGTCCGCTCAGAAAGGATTGGAGCGTAATTTCGTACAGACCAATTATACTGATATTGTTAGGGTTGCGTCGATGGTTGAAGCCATGAGAGGCTTACTATGATCTTTTATTTAATGATATTTAGGGGGCAAGCGAGCAGACGAGTAACCTGATAGAATTTTGGTTGCTGGTTTTTTGATTGCCTATTTTCGTCCTTCGTGGCTCTGTTGGACATATCTTATTGTGTGTGCGTGTGACACAGGAATAGTATTACACCCGTGCGAAGCCGGGGCGGGCCTCTTAAGTCTAGTGCAGGCTTTCCCAACATTTATTTCACCATGCCTCCCCGAGTCAAAAATAAAATATTTCATACCCCATTGTATAATTACTACAATCTAATATGTACCGTACATATTAGACACAGAAAAGCCACATTTATTTTAAACTACAAAAAAAAACTGTTGGCAAAATCCTTTTTTTTGGAAATGTAATCTTACCTATTCTTGCGTATCTACGATGCCCTCCCTATCTCTATGCCCCTCTAGGGGGGCGTGCCCCTCGTCCCCCGTTCAGGAAGTCCTGGTCCAGTGGATTAGTAAATCGCGCCATCCCATGTCTTGACCAGCAATACAATCTATAGCCGACCTCCATCTTCCGGCTGAGGTCACGTTCCGTCGACTACACACGCCTGCTTTAATCACGTTAATTAAATTGTTCGACAAACATCATGGTACTGACGACCAATGTTTTATGTTGCGGGTTATAACGTAGTTTGGTGGAGGATGTGCGTAGAAAAAAACAGACTTCTTACTATACACAGCTTTGTGTCTTTTGAGTCGGCCAGCCCGGCTAAGGTGAACCAACGTGATATCTCTCTCTCTCTCTCGAGCGTAGTCATAATTAACGTCATAAGTAGATTAAGCAAATAACTAACATTTTGAAAAACTCCCGAATTTTATCGTTAATGGACGCTTTTGGACCCGAAAAATTATTGAAATTAAAATATTTTGGGTTTGATGTATAGCTAGATACACTAGGTAGATTATAAAATAAGTTAGATACGAGATACAAGAAGGTTGCATAATGTTAGTTATCCGATTCTTCCACTTACGTCAATTGTCGATATGACACATAATTTATGAAAAGAAATATTATCTTCATTCTCTAACATGCGTACATCGACAAATTTCTCGTTCGTAGACTAGCATCCGAAAAACTATTCTCAGAATTTCGACAAAACTCAGTAAAATTTGTGGTCGTGTGAGGGTTCGTAGACAAAAACATAATAATTAACTCTCATTTTGTCGACAAACACAAGGAAAAAGTATGTCATGTTAAGGTCAATAGAGTTAGCGAGAAAAATGTGTAGACAAAATTTTGTCGATGTCTCATCTTAAGAGGGCAGGCTGACTGTATTTATACGGCTTATAATGATAATAAATATAAATTAAGGCACGAGTAAAGAACCTACTTTTTTACATTTAAAATGCCTCCTTATTTGATAAAATCCAATACCAGCGTCAATTGAATTATATAAATTCAATATTATTTATCACGCACACAAGACAAAGGTACATAAGAAATACAAAATACTTCGGTCGCCAGTGCCAATAGCTATCTGATTGCCAGGTCGCAATATCTTCAAGGCAACCACGGGCAGAGATGAAATTGTTATAGAGACAAAGACAAACACATCCTGTAAAATTAAGTACACAAAAACGTAATCACTATTTTTTAGACGATGAAACCGACGCCACCAACTTGTGAGCAACATTTTATTTGGCGGCCTAGGTCGGCGGCTTCAAAAAACTACGTTGACGAAATGTCGGCGCTTTGACATCAGCAACTTATTACAGACCGTGCGTGCGCTTGTCGCCAACATGCTTCTTTCCACAGTCCACAAAGGTTGCCGGCTTGTGCCGCTGACATCCAGATATCCTTAAAGCGAGTGGGGGAAAGGAAATATTGTAAAAAACTTCAAGCACGACTGTGCTGTTGCGACTGAGTATAATAATTTTATTATTACTAACAAGCAGTAATAAGATTATTGTTAATATTTTATTTTATTATGTAATTATTTATACACTCAAACTAAAATTAAAGCAAATAAGACTAACAATCAACATACTGACTTGAAAAATAAAAACCTAAACATTAATATACATAAATTAGTGTTAACAAAAAAAAAAAGTTTGTATTATTATTACAATTGGAAATCTTCCAATAAACTACAAAACGTGACAAAATTTTATATTCCACTTTGGCTTATAATTTCCTACATTTTTCGGCTGAAAAATTCAAATGTATTTTTAGGCCTCAATGTTGCCTGACCGGTGCGGCCAGAGAAAATATTTTTATTTCATATAGAAACATAACAATTCCCTTGCTTTTAGTCGAAAATTGTTGGAAATTCTCTTTACTTTTGGAGCTTTTAATGATTTATGGACTTTCGAATTTTCTATTCCTCTTTACGGATTAACTATTCCTCAATTATTAGGTTTTACCTCTGACTTTGCCCGCTTGGTTTTTAGGGTCAATTCACACCACAACGTGACTTGTTGATATACAGGTAAGTTCGCGCCTATGATTCCCACTCGAGAGGGTACAGGTTCAAACCCGATTGGATTCGTGTACCAATGAGACATTTTCCGATCTATACATAATACGGATGCTCATAGCCCTGGCTGAGCCATGCTTCGGCACGAATGCGAATATCTTAAAAAAAATAATTGACACACTAAAACTGACACGTCATGAAGGTTACATTTTGGTTTACTTCAGGGTTAGCATGGTGTCAGTAGACGTACGAAAGCATAGACATTTTGTGTTTTTCGTGATAAACTAACAGTTTTCTATCGTCCCCAGCATGGCAATCATTAAAAGAAAGTTTCATTCTTGTCTCGATTTCTTCCGTTACCGAAAGTCTTTAGTTAAGCATAGCGACTATTAGAATCTGTGGTTCTATTACCGTTGCTATGAAGGAAGTTTCTATCTTTTGTCGACATTGAAACTAAGGGGGAGCTAAAGCCGAGGAGTAACACCGTGCTCGGTTATAAGAAATTTTCACGTAGAAAGAAACTGCCATTATTTTTCTCCGAAGCATCGAGAAAGTACGGCATTGCGAAAGGCGGACGAAGCCGCGGATAGCTTTTGGTACTATAATTAAAACTGCTAGTTGCTAGAGAGAACTATTCTAGCATCACAAAAATCATTTAATGTAGTTAGAGGATTGTAATAATGGAATATCTTTCTTCAAATATTTATGCTCCCTTTAAATTCAAAGAGTGAAACAATTTGGGAATGTTTTAATTGAAAACTCATTGTTTCGAACGAAATTCTGAAACTGTATGTGTCTAGATCACTCTTAGGAGTTATTTTAATTAGTTATTTAATCGAATAAGTTTGCAACGGGATCTTTTTCTATTTACCCGACTGTATGTATGCATCATTTTTTGGCCCGCTCTAAACGGCTTGATGGATTTTAATGCATGAGGTAGGCACGCCAGTTTTCTGTGAGGCCGTGGTATCACTCTGGTCGAACCGGCCCAAGGAACTTCATGCTTATCGTAGTCATTTTATACGTGCGGAATTAGTAAAATGTTTCCAAGGCTTGAATCGAACCGAAAACAGATTTAAGCCACATTAAGCCACGCATTCTATGTTTGGCTTTACATAATACAAAATAAAATGTGTAATATAATTTTCATCCAGGTACATAAATCACTAGCTTGAAGTTTTCCTAGAAGCGGTCTGTTTTTAATTTGAATTCCTTTCGTAACAGACGGACAAAACGACTACAATTTTACTTTGAGCAAAATAAACTTTGAAATAGCATTTTACTTGTAAGTTAATTTTTGATTCATTTTACATTTTTCACTCGTTTCTAAAGAGGCAAATAGGAAACGACAACGTTATTTTCAGTCGGGGCTTATGAGAAGGAAAATACTATTTCTTTCTTATTTTGAGTAGAATTTTTTATTAGATCAGCTTAGTGCTATCCCACTATTGCTCAAAGGGCCGCCTCTAAGATTTTTTTTTCGCGTTCGCTTCTGCTTCACCGCTAGCCAGCTAGTATGCGTCCAATCTCTTTTAAAAGACTGTTACTCTATGTGTTTCAGAGATCATTAGGTATCTCGAGGACACCAAGCTAGTGCCAATGACCAAGCAAAATTAGTACTTCTCGCTTCACGTAGATAAAATTAGCATCACTTTACTAGCCTAGAAATAAAGCTAGGTTATCTCCATAAGCCAAAAGCTTGCTGTCACGAGCTTGCTATCCTAGTTTCAAAAACTAGCCTCGTGTATCTATTATTGTATATATCGTGTATAATCTAATTGAATATAATAAATGAAGGAACAAGGTGACTAACAATTTGGCAACGTTAGAACAAATATTCGAATATTGCATTACAATTTTAACTCTCCTTGTTTTTTTTAACCAGCCCGATCAAAAGCCTCCATTTACGGAGAAACGAAAGCTTTCAAAACGTTATCCGCTTCCTCCACTTACATCTTCAAATTCTACCAGTATTAAAGCAAAACCAGCAGAATCTTGTCAACACAAAAACTTTACGGGTCAAAACTTCGGGTCAAAATCTCAGCGAACGAGCGCCGGATAGTGTCAAAGCGAATGCGGCTAAGTTTTCCGCCCTCTGGTCAAAGCCTTCGCTAACTTTGACCTAGACTTAGAGAACCTAGAAACACTGACACCTAGTTTTTAGTGATAATTTGATGAATAAACATAAGCTAATAATTTTAATTGAACATTATTTTCTATATCATTATAGGTAAACTAAAAATTTAAAAACTACAATAAATACTAACAATAAACAGACTTAAAAAATAAAGTACTTAATATTTTATTATATTTTGTCTGCTTTGCTGGCGTGTGACTTTTTGATCACTTAAAATACGAATATTCTTAAAAGCTACTTTAAAAATAGTTTTTTTGTAACCCTAAATGTAACGTACACTTTGTCGTTTACAATATTAGTAAAGTTAATTAAAAAATATGTTGATTTATAGTTGCAGTATTGTTTAATACGATTTAAATAACAAGACTGCTTAAACTTATAAAGAAAAAGTAATTTTGTTAGTAATACATTAATAAATAAACACAATAATACTTAGCAGGTCCATTAAGCAAACCTAATCTTTGTAGATTACATAACCCATACGTAACGTAAGAGCATAAAATATTTTTATAAACGGTTAGTAGCTAAACTTTTTCTGAAAATCATTAAACATCAATTTTCATACTATTTTTTAAATGCAAAAATATTTATATTTGCTTCCCGGTCACCTTTTTAAGCTTAGGCCGCTAAACATATTTTGACGAAATTTTCTATGTAAATATTTGGTGTCCCAAAAAAATATTTTAAGATAATGTTTCTATACCGCAGGGTTATTCGTACTTATGTGTGTGAGTTATATTCCAAACTAGTTGTTGCCCGCGACTATATTACTATTCCGTTTTTACAATATTTTTTTACTCTTATTGGTCGTAGCGTAAAGGTATATTTAGCCTAAAGTCTTCTGGATAAATAGACTAACTAATTAAAAAATAATTTTTCAATTGCGACCAGTAGTTCCTGAGATTAGAGCGTTCCAACAAACAAACTCTCCAGCTTTATATTATTAGTGTATTTTCGCAAAATACTATTTTGTGAGATATATTTATACTTATCTATATACATAGATGAAACACGAGCACCAATGTTATTTATTCAT